>PVLC010002981.1:0-12284 GCA_004027655.1 Graphiurus murinus
GGGGGGGGGGGGGGCAGCTCTGAGTCACCTCATCTTGTCTCTGCAGGATAGGAGAGAGAGGGAGGCTTGGTGAGGATCGTCAGTTCATTTGTCATCCTTGGGGGCCATGAAACCGAAAAATTTAAAGCAGGAGCCCTTGATTTGCTTTTGAGGGGCCAAACCCCATTGCTGAGTGAAAGACAAGGAATGGGTGATATGGAGTGCTAGGACCCTGAGAGCAAGGCTCTTGTCTTCCCAGAACTGAAAATGTGATGGGAAAAGACAGATACCATAAACAAGGTAAAAGCAAAAGAACAGGGCTTCTCAGATATGGGTAGAGGGTATGAAGGAAATAGAAAAGAGCAATATGAGAGAGGATAGAGACCCAGACATGGTGGTGCATGCCTGTAATCCCAGTACTTGGGAGGCTGAGACAGGAGGATTGCAGGTTCGAGGACAGCCTCGGCAACTTAGGAAGACCATGTTTCAAAATTAAAAATAAAAGGGGCTGGGGTGTAAGTTGGAGGTAGAATGCCCCTGGGTTCAATCTCCAGTGGAGAGAGAGAGAGAGAAAGAGAGGGAGAGGGAGAGAAAGAAGGAGAAAAGAGTGTGATTGGCAGGAGGATATAGGGAATCGACATTCGTTCATATATTCAGAACATTTCTCCAAGCTTGTGTGCAAACCAAACCTGTGTTGGGGTGTTGTGGCAAGAACCACCCCATCCCCGTCCTCAGGAAGAAATCAGGCTGGAGGGGGAGACAGGTGAGGGTGCTTTGTAGACGAGATCATGAGAGCTGGGCTTTGGAAGATGAGAAGGCGTGTTCCAGATGAAAAACAAGCTGCATTTGCAGAGATGTGAAGGGGAAGCTGAGTGAGATATTCAGAGGGGGCAAGCATTCTGGTCCCAAAAGTAGCAGCATGCTCACTGAGAGCCAGGCAGGCCCTGGAATGACCTCGGGATGTTCCCACAGCATACTGGAATGCCACCCGGGCCTTCATGATCCTCTCCTCCCTGTGTGCCACCTCCGGCATCATCATGGGCATCCTGGCCTTCGCTCAGCAGTCCACCTTCACGCGCCTCTCCCGGCCCTTCTCCGCTGGCATCATGTTTTTTGCCTCCAGTGAGTGAGCCCACCCCCCTCCCACCCCACCCCATCCCCACCAGCTCCAGCTCCCAGCCCATCTTCACCTGCACCCCCGGCCCAGCCCAACACCACCGAATCCCCTGCTCCTTCTCACTCTCCACTCCATTCTCACCCGAATCTCAACCCACTGCCACTCCAGAAGGAGCTTCAGGACCATTTCTTTATCCTCCTCCTCCTCCTCTTCCTTCTCCTCTTCCTCTTTTCCCTCCTCCTTCCTCTCTCACTTTCCTTTTTGTCTCTTTCTTTCTCTTCCTCTCTCCTCCTCCTCTTCCTCCTCCTCCCCTCCCCTCCCCTCCCTCCCTCCCTCCCTCCCTTCCTTCCTTCCTTCCTTCCTTCCTTCCTTCCTTCCTTCCTCCTCTTCCACCTTATCCTCCCTCCTCCCTTCTCCTCCCTCTTCTCTGGGCATGGCCATTTCAAATTCCAGCAAAATCTGACACCAATTGGTGTACTGCACTTTAATTCTGGTTCCAACCACCCAGAGTTGATGCCAGATTCCATAGGTTAGGGGCACAGTCCCTAAACACAAGCTGCAAGTGGGGTCCCCAGGCAACCCCACTTTTAAATAGCTGGCTACAAATCAAGGAGTTCCTGAGAACCACTCAGGTTCAAAAATGTGTTGGAACAACTCACAAAACTCAAAAAGTGCTTCTGGGTGCAGTGGTGCACACCTGTAATCTCAGTCGTCCAGAGGCTGAGACGAGAGGATCACAGGTTGAAGGCCAGCCTCAGCAACTTAGAGAGATCCTCAACAACTTAGCAAGGCCCTGTTTCAAAAAAAAAAAAAAGCCAGGAATGATGGCGCATGCTTGTCATCCCAGCACTTGGGAGGCGGAGACAGGAGAATTGCAAGTTCGAGGATAGCCTCAGCAAGTAGTGAGACTCTCATCAATCTAGTGAGACCCTGTTTCAAAAATAAAAATAGAGCTAGGCATGGTGGCGCATGCTTGTAATCCCAGTACTTGGGAGGCTGAGACAGGAAGATCGCAGGTTCCAGGCCAGCCTCAGCTACTTAGTGAGGCCCTGCACAACTTTGTGAGAGCCTGTTTCAAAATAAAGAATAAAAATAGGCCGAGCATGGTGGTGCACGCTTGTAATCCCAGTACTTGGGAGGCTGAGACCAGAGGATCCAGGTTCGCAGCCAGCCTCAGCTACTTAGTGAGGCCCTCTGCAACTTAGTGAGACCCTGTTTCAAAATAAAGAATAAAAAAATAGGACTAGGGGCGTAGCCTGGAGGTAGAATGCCCCAGGTTCCATCCTCAGTATCGGAAAAAAAAATGGGACTGGGGGTGTCGCTTGGAGGTAGAATGCCCCTGGGTTCAATCCCCAGTGCCAATAAATAAATAAGTTAATTAATTAATTAAAAAATAGAGCTGGGTGTGGTGGTGCATGCTTGTAATCCCAGTACTTGAGAGGCTGAGACAGGAGGATCGCATATTCCCGGCCAGCCTCAGCTACTTAGTGAAGCCCTCTGCAACTTAGAGAGATCCTGTTTCAAAATAAAGAATAAAAATAGGACTGGGGGTGTAGCTTGGAAGTAAAATGCCCAGTACTGAAAAAAAAAAAAAAGAATAGGGCTAGGAGTATAGCTCAGAGGTAGAGTGCCCCTGAGTTCAATCCCCAAATCCCTAGCACCCCAAAAAAGAAGTCTGGGTGTATACTTGGAGGTAAAACATCCCTGGGTTCAATTCCTAGTAAATTCAAAACATAACAAAACAAAAACCTCACCACAGTGCTTTATTTACAAGTACAGTTTTGTTAGAGAGGATACAACTCAGGACCAGAAACATGAAGGAACACAGGGCGTGTTCTTATCAGTTTCCTCGCACAGGCGCCATCGATGGAGTCACCGGCCGAAGACAGGCTGATCTCCAGTTCTCCTCTTCCCCAGAGGCTGGCTGACAGCAATAAGGTCAAAGCTCCAACCTCTAACCGTGAGCAGTCAGTCTTTCTGGTGACCAACCCTATATTGAGTCCTCTCATCTCATTAACTCAAGTGTGGTCCCAGGGGCTCCGAAATAAAAAGGACAGTCCTGTTTTTCAGGGAATTCCAAGGATTTAGCCTCCCTGCAGGGAACCAGAGACAACAACCACTAAAAAAAAAAAAAAATTTTCCAGTACTGGGGATTGCACCCAGGGTCATTCTACCTCCAAGCTACACCCCCAGCCCTATTTTTATTCTTTATTTTGATACAGGGTCTCACTAAGTTGCAGAGAGCCTCACTAGGTAGTCGAGGCTGGCCACCAACCCAGATCCTCCAGTCTCAGCCTCCCAAGTACTGGGATTACAAGCATGCATCACCACACCTGGCAAAAAAAATTTTTAAATTTGTGTGTGTGTGTGTGTGTGTGTGTGTGTGTGTGTGTGTATTGAACCCGGGGGCATTGTACCTCTATGCCACACTCCCAGCCCTGTTTTAATTTTTATTTGGAAACAGGGTCTCACTAAGTTGCTGAGGCTGGTCCTGAACCTAGGATCCACCTGGCTCAGCCTCCCAAGTACTGAGATTACAGGCATGCACCACCACACCTGGTTCAAAATTCTTTTTCGGGGGGTGGTGTTCCTGGGAATTGAACCCAGGGGCACTCTACCCATGAGCTAACCCCTCAGTCGTTTTATTTTTTACTTTGAGACAGGGTTTCACTAAGTTAGCATGAACTGGCCTTGAACCTGTGATTCTCCTGTCTCAGCCTCCCAAGTACTGGGATCACAGGCATGGACCACTGTGCCCAGCTCCAAATTCTTTATTGTAAAACCCAAGCCTGTCCCAGCCCCAACCCACTCCCAACCTCCTAAATTATCTACACTCTCACCTTCAATCCAAACCCATCCTCACCTTATCCCTTCCCCCACCCCACCTGTCCCTTTCCCCAGTCTCCTCCCCACACCCATTTCCAACTCCCTGCCCACCTTCAAACCCAGCCCTACCCCCTGCCCATCCACACCCCCTGCCTCTCTCCCCAGCCCTTTTCGTCCTGTTGGCCTTGGCCATTTACACTGGAGTCACCGTCAGCTTCCTGGGCCGCCGCTTCGGGGACTGGCGCTTTTCCTGGTCTTACATCCTGGGCTGGGTGGCCCTGCTCATGACCTTCTTTGCAGGTACTGGGGTCTAGAGCTGGGAGGATCGATGTCTGGCACAGGGTGGGTACTTCGGAGGATGAGCAGACGGGGTGTCCCACAGGGATCCCACGGGCCTGAGTTTAGAGGCAGACTCCAGGAGGGCATGGTGGTATACACACTTGTAATCCCAGTACCTGGGAGGCTGAGACAGGAAGATCCCAGTTTCAAGGCCAGCCTCAGCAACATAGCAAGATTCTTAGCAACCTAGTGAGACCCTGGTTCAAAACAACAACAAAAAATAAACAAAGGACTGGAGGTGTAGCTGGGAGACAGACCCAGAAGCAGACACCAGACCTGAGGACTCTGGGGACTGTGCATACCCTGGGAGGAAGGGTTACCAGGGTCTTGGGGTGGGAATGGGCAAGGAGAGCTTCTGGGGTGACCTGGGGTCTCTTATCCCGCAGGGATTTTCTACATGTGTGCTTATCGGATGCATGAGTGCCGGCGCCTGTCCACTCCCCGCTGAGCCTGACTTCATCCAATTAAAAAAAGGTCACTGCAGAGGAGGGGGCCGGGCTAGAGGCCTGAAATCCTGGTTCCTGGGAGGATGAGGGGGTTCAGGCCTGGACTCTGGGCAGGGGCCCCTGACTTCTGTGTCCTGCAGGGGGAAGGAGGAAGAACATAGGGCCTGGTAGGAGAGAGATAAGAAGACTCAAGCCCCTGCCTGCCAGACTGGTTGTTAGAGAAACAGAATATTCTTTAGAGCGACATTCAGGGGACTAATAAAACTGATGTGAAACTACTGAAGTGTGAATCCTTGGGTTGGGGTGAGAAAAACAGGTGAGCGAGGTAGGCGTGAGTGAGGCAGGTGGCCCAGCCTTCTTGGTTTCTGTAGGGATGGGAACGGGGAGAAGTCACACAGTCTCCACCCAGGACTTAGTCAAGTTCAACTTCTAGAAATGGGTGTGTATAATAGGGTAAATGAAGAGATCAGAAACAAAACAAAACAAATAAGCAAACAAAAAATCCAAGCTGGGCATGGTGGTTTATGCCTGTAATTCTAGTACTTGGGAGGCTGAAACAGGTGGATCTCAGGTTCAAGGCCAGCCTCAGCAGGTTAGTGAGACTCTTAGCAATATATATATATATATATATATATATATATATATATATATATATATATACATATATATATATGTATATATATATATATATACACTATATATACATATATATGTATATATAGTGTGGCACTGGAGATTGAACCCAAGCATTCTACTTCAGAGCTCTATCCTAACCCAATTTTTTATTCTTTATTTTGAAACAGGGTTCTCACTAAGTTGCAGCGGACCTCACAAGTTACTGAGGCTGGCTGTGAACTTCTGATTCTCCTGTCTCAGCCTTCCAAGTACTGGGATTACAAGTGTGCACCACCATGCCCGATTTAGCAACATAATGAAACATAAAAGAAAAAAATAAAAAGGGCTTGGGGGTGTAGCTTGTGGGTAGAATGCCCCTAGGTTCAATCCCCAATACCAAAAGCAAGCAAACAAACAAACAAAAAACAACTTTCCTACCTGCCCCCCCCCCAGCTCCAATGAGCTCCCTGAGCCTCCTCTCTCCTCCTCAGATTGGCCCCTCTAACTCAAAACACCACACTTTGAGCTTGCACCTGCCTCTTCCCATCGTTCATGACTTTGACCTCTTTATTCATTGGCTTATTCAGTAAATGAATGGCAACTGCCTGGAAGTTTACTAATGCCTATCATAAGATAATAAGTCTATTTAGCAAGGTAGATTTTAGTTATAAAAATATTTATTACAGCCTATGCTAATAAATGTTTTATGCAAGCCAATGTGTTGGTGTACGCCTATAACCCCAGTACTTGGGAGGCAAGACAGGAGGATCCCAGGTTCGAGGCCAGCTTCAGCAACTTAATAAGACCCTCAGCAACTCAGTGAAACTCTGTTTCCAAATAAAAAATAAAAAGGACTATGGATGTAGCTCAGAAGTAGAGTACCCCTAGGTTCAATCCCCAGTACCACAATAAACAAACAAACAAACATTATAGGCATAGAGGTTTATTCCTTAAAATGTTATTGGGGCCTTCTCAAATAACAAAACTATATTTATAAAGGCTTCCTCTAATCATAATGACAATTGCAGCTTTCAGTAATAATAATTTGTTGGGGCCTATATAGGTAGAAATATTTACCCGGGATTATTCCAGTAATCATATTTATAGAGACTTACTCTACCACTAATAATGATGTTATAACTCCAGACTTGGATCTTCAGCTACTGACTCAATATTTCTGCTTGAAAAGAAGTGGCATCTCAAATGTCACAGGTCTAAAAATAAGTTCCTGACCTCTCTCTCACACACACCCAAAGTGCCCCTCCCACAGTCTCTCCCATTTTAGGAAATGACAATATAATTTTTTGTGATACTGGGGATTGACCCCAAGGGTGTTCTACCTCTGAGCCACACCTCCCAGCCCTATTTTTATTTTATTATTTTGACATGGTATTTCACTAAGTTGTGGAGGGCCTCACTAAATTGCTGAGACTGGCTGTGAACCTGCAATCCTCCTATCTCAGCCTCCCAAGTACAAGCATGTACCACGACAATATCATTTTTATCCAGATGCTTAAGCCAAAACATTGGGATCTTCCTCGCTTCCTTCTATCTGTCACATCCAGTGTCTGGTCTATGAGCAAATAATGTTTGCTCTACCTTAAAAAAAAAATGTACCTATAGTCAGGAGTGGTGGCGCATGCCTGTAATCCCAATATTTGGGAGGCTGAGACAGGAATATTACAGATTCAAGGCCAGCCTCAGCAATATAATGAAATCCTCAGCAACTTAGTGAGACCCTGTTTCAAAAAAAAAAATTAAAAGGGCTTGGGGTGTAGCTCAGAGGGGCAGAATTCCCCTGGGTTTAATCCCTAGTACTAAAAATAATAATTAAAAAAAGTATCTATAATCTAACTCCTGTTCATCCATGGTTACCACCCTACTCCAGCCACCATCATCTCTTGCCTGACTTACTGCTGCAGCCTCCTAAGAGGCCTCCTGCCTGTGGCCTCATCCTCTCCCAGCACCTGCAGTATATCTCTGCATAGCACCCAGAGGGAATTTTGTTAAAACATGATACAAGCCATGTCATTCCTCTGCTCCAAGCCCTCGAGTGCCTTTCACCTCAGGTGAAAACAGAAATTCCTCTAAGGTCATACAAGATGCCATGTGTTCTGACTTCCACTAACTCTCTGACTTCATGCCTGCTGCTATGGTTTGAATATGGTGTGTCCCCTCCAAAGCCCACATTGAAATTTGGTTGCTGTATCAGCAGTAGTGTTGGAGATGGGGCCTCTTGGGAGGTGTTTGGGTCATGGGGGTGGAGACTTCATGAGTAAATTAATGCCTTTCTCAGGGGGATCAGTTAGCAACTGCTGGAGTTGGGTCTCTTTCCTTTCTCTCTCTCTCTCTTTTTTTTTTTTTTTGGTACTGGGGATTGAACTCAGGGGCATTCTACTTCTGGGCTACACCCCCAGCCCTATTTCTTATCCTTTATTTTGAAACAGGGTCTCACTAAGTTGCAGAGGGCCTCACTAAGTAGTTGAGGCTGGCCTCGAACCCGGATCCTCTGGTCTCAGCCTCCCAAGTACTGGGATTCCGAGTGTGCGCCACCATGCCCGGCCCCTTTTCTCTTTTTTGCACCTGTTCACTTGCACCTCTGTTTTCTGCCATGATTTGAAGCAGTATGAAGCCCTTTTCAGATATTTCTCCTCAATTTTAGATTTTCTAGCCTCCAGACCCATGGGCCCAAATAAACCTCCTTTCTTTATAAATCACGTAGTCTCAGGTATTCTGCTATATCTACAGAAAATAGACTAATATATCTCCTTGCTCACTACAACGCAGGGGTCCCCAAGGCCACCTTCAGGTTTAATGACTCACTAGAAGGACTCACAGAGCTCAGGAAAACCATTGTGCTCATGATTATGGCCTGTTACAGTGAAAAGGTACAGATGGAAATCAGCAAAAGGAGCCAGGCGCTGTGGTGCACACCTGTAAATCCAGTACTTGGGAGGTTGAGACAGGAGGATCCCAGGTTCGAAGCCAGCCTCAGCAACTTAGTGAGAACTTCAGCAGCTTAGCAAGACCCTGTTTCACAAATGAAATAAAATAGGGCTGAGTGTGTAGCTTGGAGGGAGGACGCCCCTGAGTCTCATCCCCAGTACCTAGTACAAAAATAAAAAATAAGAAAAAAAAAAAAAGTTTCAGTCAATGTCACAGATGGGCCATGTGCTCTGACTTTGTGCTCACTACAGGTCTGTGGCCCAGACCTCCTGAATCCTGTCCTGTTGCTCCCTGCTGGAGCCCTGTCTATGTCTGTTTTTGTGCTGGTGGTTCTGCAGCTCAGATGACCTCCACCACCTCTGGAGGCCTGTTCTCACTCTCAGGAGTGGCCACTGAGCCTCCTGGGATGTATCTGGCTCTCCTGATTTACCAGCTGTCCTGGGACTGCCAGCCCAGTTCATTGTCATGACCAAGGTCCTCTTTCCAGCTATTCCCTTATACAGTGTTTTGTACCTTCTACCTGGGCTATGGCACATGCAACTTATACTTCCTCCTGGGTAAAGCTTTGGTACTGGGGATTAAACTCAGGGCATTCTACCTGCAAGTTATACTCCCAACCCTTTTTATTTTTTGAAACAGGGTCTTGATAAGTTGCTAAGAATCTCACTAAATTACTGAGGTTGGCCTCGAACTTGTCATCCTCTGGTCTCAGCCTTCCAAGTACTGGGATCATAGTCATGCACCACCCCACCTGGCTGCGCTGATATTTTTGTCCCTGCACCCCAGGCACCCAGATCCGGGTAATGAGAACCCCGCTCCACTCCCCCGCTGGAGGCCCCACATCAAAGCTCATTTATCAGATGAGGATTTGAACAGGTCTTCCTTTCCACAAACCTTTCAGAATCCTAACTCTCCACCCATTTGCCTGTTCTGACATAAACTTCAACCAGGGATCTGGAGTCTGAGGCCCTGGCCTGTCCCTTCCTCCCTCAGGCCTGGAGTTCTGGCCCTCAGGCCCCTTCCTTTAGTGGAGTCCCTGGAGCAGGGGCACTCCTTTCCCAGAAAGGAAGGTTGCAAAACCACAGGAAAGCATGACAGGTCCCCAACTGTCCGCTCCAGCCACATCTCCCCTCCCATTTAACTCACACCCGAGCCTGATTGGTCAGCTCCCACCTCTGGGCCCCCAAGTGTCTCTCTCTCACCCTTTTCAGGAAGTCCTCTCTGGTTGTGAGGAAAGGAGGTATAGAACCCACCAAGAGAGGCGAGTTCTAAACCACCACCTAAACCACGGAAAAATAGACACCTCCAGGGCCTCCCCACACACACAGTAGGGGGGACCAGTGAAAAGCTGAGGAACAATATTGGTTGTCTGAGCAACCCAGGAAGGGAGGATGTGTGAAGAGTCAGCGGCTGGGACCCGAGAAGCCAAGCCCGCCTCCTCTGAGGTTGCGTAAGACCCCTAGCTGCCCGCCACTGCTACTGTTTGCCGGCTTCTCCTTCTGGCGCTCAGAAGACCCAGGAATCTGGGCTCACAGCCTCCTCCTCTCTCCAAGACTCAGCAGTCTGGATCAGTAACCTTTCGATCCCCTGGAGCCCAGAAACCTAGTGCTCACCCCATGGAGCCCTGCCGGTCACTGGCCCTGCTCACTGGCTCCCTGGGCCTGATATCCTCCCTGGTCGCTCTGAGCACCAGTTATTGGGTTGTGGCCATGGGGCCCAAATTCTCAACTCACTCAGGCCTCTGGCCGACGGGGCATCTGGACACAGTCGCAGGTAAGGGGCAGGGGTTGGGGGGCTCTCAAGAGAGAGGACTGCCAGCCAGGAGCAGACACTCCGAAGTCGTCTTGTCTCCACTCAGGCTACATCCATGTGACGCAGACTTTTTGCATCCTGGCTGTGCTGTGGGGCCTGGTGTCCGTGGGCTTCCTGGTCCTGTCCTGCATCCCTTCATTGTCGGCCCCAGGCCGTGGCCCCCTGGTGTCAGCCATCATGGCCTTTGCTGCAGGTACTCTGGGCTGGACTTGGGCATTAAAGCTAGTGAGTTCCTCCAGTGGGGCTAATCTCTCTCTCTCTCTCTCTCTCCCTCATCCCTAGCCCTCTCCATGATGGTGGCCATGGCGGTGTATACCAGTGAACGATGGGGCCAGTTTCCACACCCCATGATCCAGACCTTCTTCTCTTGGTCCTTCTACCTGGGCTGGGTCTCCGCTATCCTCTGGCTCTTTGCAGGTGACTACCCAGCACCCAGCCCGTCTCCTTGGGGAGCTCAAGGGCGGGGGACCCAGCTGGGGCCTGGGAGGGCACAGGGCAGGGGGGATAGTGTGTCAATGTTCTCTGGCCACCCCAGGTGCTCTGAGTCTGGGAGCGCACCGTGGTGCCCACCAGCCTGGCTACGAAACCATGTGAGTGAAGGCAAGAAGAGCAGGATGGGTTTGGGGCACCGGTCTCTGAAGTTGCCATCAGAGGAAATGAGTGCCGATTCTGCCTCTGTCCCTCCCACCCCATCCCCCTTCATTTATTTCTTCATTCATTCAATAAAAATGTGCTGATATCTGATTATTTTAAGATTAGTTCAGTGAAGACAGAAGCCAACCATACATCAGCTTCATGGTGGGTGACTGTGGGTACCCAGGGAATGTGAGAGCCGGCCAGACCTGCACAAAGGGTGCTCCTGCCCTGTGTGGATGCAGACTCTCTGAGCCCTGTGTGTCTGCCTATCCCTTCCTTTAGTGCTTTTTTCCCCCTTCTTCTTCTTCTTTTTTTCTTCTTTCTTTTTTTTTTTTGTACTCAGGGTGTGTGTGTGTGTGTATATGTGTGTAACTGGGAATTGAACTCAGGGGCATTCTACCTCTAAGCTACATCCTCAGTCCTATTTTATTTATCTTAAAACAAGGCTTCTCTAAATTGCCAAGGCTGGCAGCAAACCTGCCATCCTCCTGTCTTAGCCTCCCCAAGTACTGGGATTGCAGGTACGCACCATCATACCCTGTTGAATTTTTTTTTTTTTTTTTGCATTACTGGGGATTGACCCCAGGGGCATTTTACCTGTGAGCTATACCCCCAGCTCTATTTATTTATTTATTTTTTATGTGTGTGGCACTGGGGATTGAACCCAGCTGCATTCTACCTCCAGGCTATACCCCCAGACCTATTTTATTTTTGTTTTGAAACAAGGTCTCGATACATTGATGAGAATCTCACTACTTGCTAAGACTGTCCTTGAACCTGTAATCCACTTGTCTCAGCCTCCCAAGTATTACAGGCATACACCACCACACCCAGCTTTAATTAATTAATTAATTAATTTATTTATTTATTTATTTATTTACGTATTTGCAGTACTAGGGATTGAACCCATGGGCATTCTACCTCCAAACTACAACCCCAGACCTATATTTTAGTCTTTATTTTGAAACAGGGTCTCACTAAGTTGTGGAGGACCTCAGTAAGTAGCTGAGGCTGGCCCCAAACCCAGCTTTATTTTTTATTTTGAAATAGGGTCTCACTAAGTTGCAGAGGCTGGCTGCAAACCTGCAATCCTCTTGTCTGGATTGCAGTAGTAGGATTACAGGCATATGCCAGCACGCCCAGCTTTATTTATTTATTTATTATTTATTTATTTATTTATTTGCAGTACCGGGGATTGAACCCAGGGGCATTCTACCTCCAAACTACAATCCCAGTCCTATATTTTAGTCATTATTTTGAAACAGGGTCTCACTAAGTTGTGGAGGGCCTCACTAAGTAGCTGAGGCTGGCCCCAAACCCTGCTTTATTTTTTATTTTGAAATAGGGTCTCACTAAGTTGCGGAGGCTGGCCGAAACCTTCAATCCTCTTGTCTGGATTACAGTAGTAGGATTACAGGCATATGCCACCACACCCAGCTTTATTTTTTATTTTGAAATAGGATCTCATTAAGTTACAGAGGACCTCACTAAGTAGCTGAGGCTGGCCTCGAACCTGCAATCCTGTCTCAGCCTCCCAAGTACAGAGATTACAAGCGTGCGCCACCATG
>PVLC010002981.1:12384-104828 GCA_004027655.1 Graphiurus murinus
ACGCTTGTAATCCCAGTATCCCAGCATTCGGGAGGCTGAGACCGGAGGATCAGGGTTCTCAGCCAGCCTCAGCTACCTAGTGAGGCACTTCGCAACTTAGTGAGACCCTGTTTCAAAATAAAAAAAATAGGGCTGGGGGTATAGCTCGGAGGTAAAATGCCCTTGAGTTCAATCCCCAGTGCTGCAAAAAAAAAAAAAAAAAAAAAAAAAAAAAAAAAAAAAAAAAAAAAAAAAAAAAAAAAGAAAGAAAGAAAAAAAAAAGAAAAAAGAATTGCTGTGTCTCGTGTCTCAGCCTCCCAAGTACTAGGATTACAGGTGTGCAACCACAACACACGGCTTCTTTAGTGCTTTTCTTTCTTCCTGTTTCTGCCTTTCTCCTTTCTTCCCTGTGCCTTTGCTTTAGCTAGCTCCCTTTTCTTCTCTGCTGGCCCTGCTGGGGATGCTGACATGAGTCAGATCCAGCCAGGCTCTGCCCAACAAGAGCTCAGTCTCAGGGGATGAGGAGAGACAGAGATGAGCAGCGGATACTGTTCAGATAGCAGCCAGAAAGGCAACGAAGACTAGCCTGAGCCAGGTGTGGTGGTGCACATCTGAAATCCCAGCTACTCAGGAGGCTTGGGCAGGAGGATGGCAAATTCGAGGCCAGCCTGGGAAATTTAGAGACCAGCTCAAAATAAAATTGAAAAGGGGTTTGGGGATTTAGCCGGCTCCAGATTCAGTCTCTAACCCTATGGTGGGGAGGTACAGCGATGACCTTTCTGGGGAAACAGCATTTAGGAGCCTTTTATTGTTGTTTTGTTTTGTACCGGGGATTGAACCCAGGGTCATTCTACCTCCAAGCTACATCGCCAGCTCTTTTTTTTTTTTTTTTTTTTTTAAACAGGGTCTTGCTTAGTTTTTGAGGCTGGCCTCCAACCTGTGATCCTCTTGTCGCAGCCTCCCAAGTACTGGGATTACAAATGTGAACCACCACACCCGGCTTATTTCTTTATTCTGAATTAGAGTCTTGCTAAGTTGCTGAGGCTGGCCCTCAAACCTATGATCCTCCGTCTCAGCCTCCCAAGTAGTGAGATCACAGGTGTGCACCACCACATCTGGCTAGGAACTTCTTGAGGGCCAAGGAAAAGTATTCTCTAGGCAGAGGAGTGGGATGGTGGGCACCAGCCCTAGTTTGGTGGAGTCCCCTGAGCTTGGTTGGGATGTGGTTGGGTGTCAGGGCCCTGTGGGCAGCCAAGAGCAAGCAAAGATTCACATCTGGGTGTCAGAAGATGCTGGAGATGGATTTCTGGTTGCTCTCAGAGTGTCATAGGTCACTACAGCTACTCACCTGCGAAGAGGTACAGGATGGAGCCACAGGGGAGATCTGTATTTACAAGGGAGGGAAGGGGGTGGCAGAGCCCTGAGCCTGCGTGGGGACCTGAGAAGGCACAGTCTGAGGGCCCTGAACTGAGTTTATGGGTGTGTGGAAGTCAAAGGAAAAGTTTCTAGAAGAATTTGATTTACCATGCCATGGCTCTCAAGCTCCCCGAGCCCCCTGTCTTGCTGTCTCACTCTATATTGTCATTTGGTTAAGAGGGGTGTGTATGTGCATTCGTGTATGTGTGTGTCTGTTGGGGGAGGTTATGTATTTATTTCACATGTGTGGTACTGGGAATTGATCCCAGGGCGTTCTACCTCTGAGCTACACTCCCAGGCCTATTTTCTTTTCTTTTTGAAACAGGGTCTGACTAAGCTGCTGAGGGCCTCACTAAATCGCTGAGGCTGGCCTCAAACCTGTGATCCTCTTGTCTCAGCCTCCCAAGTACTGGGATCACAGGTGTATGCCACCACACCAGGTGGTGGAGTTATCCCTTTAAATGGGATAACCCTACTACAGAAGGGGTTCTGGAACTCCTGCTGCCTCATAGAGAAGACCCAGTCTTCCTTTCCCCACCCCTCTGAGTCTGAGAAGCTTGGGGGAGCTGGGTGTGAGTTACTTAGGGGTGTCTGTGTGTGTAGGGGTGGACCGGCAGAAGGGACATTCCATTGGGGGAGAGAGGTCCCTGGGAAGACAGGGGTGAAGGTCTCAGGAGCTTCTAATGAGGAAGTCTCAGGGTCCCTAGTAGGAAGGTTGGGGCGCAGAGGATTGGGTCTGAGAGAAGGGGGCTGTGGGTCCCCAGGCAGAGTTACTAAGGCAGGGGCCTGGGGGGATCTGAGGGAGGGGCCTTCAGATGGCCAGAAGTAGAGGCCCCAGGCAGGGACGTTGGGGGAGGGAGACATCCGGAAGTGGGGGCCTCTGGGGTGTGGGCCAATCCTGCCTGTGCCGTCTTTGGCAGCAGCCTCGTGGTATGGGGGTGAAGAGCAGCCTTCAGTTCGGGGGCACTTTCCTCAGCTTCTTGGCCAACATCCTCACCGTGCTGTCCACTTCCACCAACTACTGGACTCGCCACAGTGGAGGCCACAGTGGCCTGTGGCAGGAGTGTACCAACAACATCTGCTCCAACATCCCCTGCCAGAGTGAGGCCCGCCCGCCCAGATGTCTGACCACACTGCCGAGCTCCCCAGACAGCCAGCCCCGGTGCTGTGACACCGCGGCGGGGGCCCACGACAAGGCGCCCCTGCCCCCACCCCTTTCACTCTAGGCCTAGATCCGGCTGCCCTCCACAACCCCGGCCCCTGCAGACCCCCACTCCTGGACTTGTTTTCCCACCACGACATTAACGGCCCGTCCCACCGTGGCCTTGGGTCCCCATCCAAACGCCTGTCTCCGGGTCGGGAAAGCGCGGCTCTCAGGGGGCGGGCGCGGTGGTACAGAGAGCTCCAGGTTGCGACCCAAGCTGTCGCGGCAGGGGCGGCGCCTGTGCGGGGCTGATGCGGCCCACTCTCCCCAGCCACGCTGGCCGTGACCGGGGCGTGCATGGTGCTGACTGGTGGCTTCGGCCTCTTGGCCATGTTGATGGGATTGCGGATTCTGTGCCACAAGGGCGAGTCGCTGCGAGCCCAGATGACGATCTCCTTGCTCTTCCTCAGCGGTGAGACAGCTGCGGTCCCCAACAAAGGGTGGGTCTGGGAGAAGGGCCCCGGCAGAAGGGAGGGGGCGGGGCTCGAGGGGACCGGCTTCGGAAGGGGAGGGCCAAAGGGTCCAGGCTGGGGGCGGGGCTGGGGAGTGGGCGTGGTCATGCGGGCGGGTTCTAAAGGGGCGTGGCCCCGGTGGAGCCTGGGCCGCGCTCACTTGGCTGCGCTCACCTGGTGGGCGGGCGTGACTCAGGGCTGCTGCTGCTGATCGCCTTGACCGGCTACACAGTGAAGAACGCGTGGAAGGATGATGTCTTCTTCTCCTGGTCCTATTTTTCGGGGTGGCTGGCTTTACCCTTCTATATTCTCGCGGGTAACCTGGACAGTGGGAAGAGGGTGGAGGAGATTGCCCAGAGGAACCCTTGCCCCAGACTCCTCAGCCTCTTTCCCTGGAGACCCCAGTGACTTCCAGGGACTCCCAACGTACTCCACTCCGCAGACCCGACAGAGACGCCCCTGAAGCCCCAAACCCCCAAACCCCGGGCCCGCCCGTTCATCCGCACCAGGACCCACCCTCTTCCACCCGCCATCCGCTCCCCTCCTGCCAGGCTTCTGCTTTCTGCTGGCGGACATGATCGTGCAGAGCACCGACGCCATCAGCGGCTTCCCCGTGTGTCTGTGACCGCGCCTGCCTGGGACAGAATAAAAGAACGGCTTTTAGGGTCGCGATTCCAAGTGCATTTCTGGGGAACATGTGGACCTAAGCACAGAGAGGACGGAGAACACGGACCCGGGGTCTCCAGCATGGGGTACAGAGGCTCAGGGAGGACATCAAAACATAACCTATAGAAAATGCGGAGATGCAGAAAGGCTAGCGGAAATGGAAACATGAACGTGGAGTGGACACAGGGAAGTGGAAGCATGAGAGGACTTGGGTGCATCGAGAGGGTGTGGAGACTACATAGAGGGGAGGACGCGGATATGGAGGGCACCGGCACTATGGCAAGGAGAGAATCGGGAGACACGCGAGGCCTCAGAAGCGTGGGAACAAGGGTTCGGGATGGGCGTGGAGACACGGGAAGAAGGGGGATCTGGAGGGAAAGAGTCGATCCCGAGACACTGGAAAGAATTTGGGAGAGCCGGAGTAACTCCGCTCCAGGCGCGCTTCCTCAGGGGAACAACCTTTCCCCTAGTTCCCCGCCACGCCCCCTTCTCCGAAGCCTTCGGCTTCTCTCCCCCCCCGGTCCCGCCTCTCCCCTAGGGATCCACTTCCCATTGGTCCCCTCTGCACGACACGCCTTCCCACCCTCTGGCCTTCTGATTGGTTCTCTCTCAGGGCGGGGTAATAGGTCCCACGGTGATTGACTGGCTGGCGGCGCAGCGCGCAGGCGTAGAGAAAGGGATAGGGGTGGGAGGGGGGTCGGGGCGGAGCATTGGGATTGAGACCGAAAGCTCGAGCTGACCTGGCCTGAGGCTGCGGCGGGAAGATGGCGGAGCTGCGCGCGCTCGTGGGTGTCAAGAGGGTCATCGACTTCGCCGTGAAGGTGACCGGGCCCCCCTCTCCCACTTTCCTGAGACCCGCAGCCATGTGCTTCCGGGATCACGAGCGCACACTGTATGGGGATCTTCTCATAACCTCTCACCTCTGTCGCTTTCCCCCCTAATGTCAAAGTCACACCTGGGCAAAGATCTAGGGCTATGAGGTTCTGACATCGAACCCTTTGGGGTCACGACCTCGTTCCCTTTCCCTCCTTCTGGACTAACTCTTGCTGTCTATAGAGCGAGTTACCTTCTCTATTTCTTACCCGCTGGAGTAGCCATAATCCCACATGGAGAAACTGAGGCACAAAGAAGTAACTCGGCTAGGGAGGTGCAGAGCCGAGAATGCTCTCCAGGTTCTCTGATTCCGTGCCCGGACTTGTGCTGTGCACACGAAGCAAGCTTTCACCCTCTTAGGCTGCCTTGCTTACTCGACTCTTACGGTACCCCAAATGTGCTATAATGGGGGTCAGACAGGGCGCCTGGGACCAAGAAACTGCCTTTCACCCTCATAACCACAGTGAGCCAGGAGGCTCTAGCTAGGAAGAGAGGGGGAAGTGTTTGTTAGGAAAGTTCAAAGGGCCATCCTGACTGACTGAGCTGGAAGAGTGGTTCACAGTCTCCATGAAAGAGGCAGTGTCCCTGGGGGCCTGGCTTGACCCCAGAGGGAAGCTGGGGTAGGCAGAGGTGAATCGGACATGGTCTCTCAGGCCAGTTTCTCTCAATGCTTTGTCTAAACTGGACTGATGATGGTGACTGTCTGTTCATGTCTGCTCCCCATCAGACTGGCAGCTCACCTCAACATTGCGCAGCACAGGGCCTGTCACCCTGGAGAGCTCAGGGTACAACGGGGCCATGAACTTGACTTTGATACTGCCCTAGCCTGCTTGGGACATGGGGTGGGGACAAGGGGATGGGAGACAGACTTGGGCTTGTCAGTGATTGTAAGAACTGACACTGGATACTTTGCATGTGCTTAGAATGCCAGGAAGATGTAATCCCAGCATTCGGGAGGCTGAGACCGGAGGATCCGGGTTCGAGGCCAGCCTCAGCTACCTAGCGAGGCACTCCACAACTTAGCGAGACCCGGTTTCAAAATAAAGAATAAAAAATAGGGCTGGGGGTGTAGCTCGGAGGTAGAACGCCCCTGAGTTCAATCCCCAGTACCGCAAAAAAAAAAAAAAAAAAAAAAAAAAAAAAAAAAAAAAAAAAAAAAAAAAAAAAAAAAAAAAAAAAAAAAAAAAAAAAAAAAAAAAAAAAAAAAAAAAAAAAAAAATTAAATTAAATTAAAAAAAAAAAGAATGCCAGGAAGAGTTCTAAGTCCTTTACAGAGATGAACTCATTCAGTCCTCACCCATTCCTAAAGCCTCTGTACTATTAATCCCGCTGGACAGATGAGGAGACCAGGGTCTATGGAGGTTCTATTACTTGTCATAGTGAGTGGCAGAGTGAGGATCAAAACCCAAGCAAATTCTGCTCCAAACTCTGCTCTGCCTGTCTTCACTCAACAGACTCTGGGCCTGATCATTGCCTCTAGCAGCATATGACAGGGGTGTCATATGCTCCACCCTGTTTTGAGATATATTTCTCTTGGGGTTCTGGGATCTGACTCTCCTGACTTCCTCCTGCCTCTTATCGTTCCTCAAGGTCCCTCCTTTGGACTCCTAAATTCGACTCCAAGCCCTCCCAGCCTCCTCCTCCTGCCCCGGGCCTGGCATCCCTGGCCTGGGGGTCTGGGGTCAGCTCTGTCTTCCTTGCCATGTTTGACTCAGCTCAGGTCCCATCATTACCTGACACAGAACATGGCACACAGGGATCTGCCATGTGTTCAGTGAGAGCAGAAGTGTGACATGAAGAATTATATCAGCTCTTATCCCTTCCTGACTTCCCCTCCATACTGCTCCAGGGCGCCCTCCTTTACATCCTGTCTGGAGTATCTGATGATGATCCTTTCTGAACAAATAAATGATTCAAATAAGGCTAGCTGCTTGATTACTGGGCCAGACCCAGGCCCATCTTCACTCCCAACTCTACACCTCCCACAGCCTGTTAGTCCTCAGTCCTGTCCCTCCACCCCATCATCTCCTCTCCATCTCATGGCTCCTACCATTCAGGCCTTGTCCTCACATCTGGACCTTAGCACCAGCCTCCCCAGGCTCCCAGTCTTTCCCCTCCAGCCCATTTTCTCCCAGCAATAGGGATCTTCCTGCATTAGAGCTGACCCTGACAAGCAGGGTGTGATTGTGCTTACCTGTAATCCCAATACTTGAGAGGCTGAGGCTGGAGGATTGCATACTTGAGGCCAGTCTCAGTAACTTAGCAAGATCCTCAGCAACTTAAGAGACCCAGCTTCAAAATAAAAATACTTGGGAGGCTGAGGCAGGAGGATTACAGGTTCAAGGCCAGCCTCAGCAACTTAGCAAGACTCTGTTTCAAAATTAAAATTTTTTAAAAAGGCTGGGGGTGTGGCTTAGAGGTAGAAGGCCCCTGGGTTCAATTCCTAGTATCATAATAAATAAATAAATAAATAATGGTTGGGGTGTAGTTTGGAAGTAGAACGCCCCTGGATTCAATCCCTAGTACCCCAGTAAATAAACAAGCAGAGCTGACCCTGTTCCCCCCCACACACACACACCACACCCCCACACCCCGCTCATATCTCTCTAACTACCCAGCACCCTCAGGACAGAGTCCTATCCCCTGAGCCAGGCATGGAGACTTGTCAAATGGTGCAGCTGTCCACATTCCTTCTGGGACCCTCCCTTGCCATTTCTGCTTTCACAACTCCAGCCTGCCACTCCTCCCCTTATAGACCAGGCTGGTTTCTGCTCTGGCCTTCCCAGTGCTCTGCCTTCTCCCTGGGTTCTCTTCCTGTTCCAACCTGGCCTTCCTGTCCCTCTCCTGTCATCTGTCATTCTTTTGGGTACTGGGGATTGAACCCAGGGGCATTCTACCTCTGGCTTACATCCCCAGTCTTTTTTATTTTGAAACAGGGTCCTACTAATTTGCTGAGGTCTTGCTAAGTTGCTGAGGTTGGCCTTGAACCTGTGATCCTCGTGTCTCAGCCTCTCAAGTACTGGAATTACAGGCATGTGCCACCATGCCAGACTATTGTCCTGCCTAATTCTGACCAATCAAATTTGTGTCAACCTTCTCCAGAAAGCCTGCCCCCACACCCGCAGGCTCCCTTTGTGTGTTCTGGCCCTGGGCTTGTGCCCCCAGCTCTCCCTACACTGGGCTATGATCCTCTCTTCACCTCATCCCCAGGCTGGCAGCTCTTTGTAGGGAGGCCAGGTCTGACCCATCTGTGTTCTCAGCATCACTCAACTTCCCCATCTCCTTCAAGTCTGCTCAAAGATCGCCTTCTCTGTAAGGCCTTTCCTGGCCCTCTACTTAACCCCTCTCCCCTCCTTGCTGGATGCCCCCATACTCTCATCACATTGCAATCCACGATGTAATGACTTACTTATTGCTTTAGCCTTTTGTCCAATCTTTCTGGAAATGCCAGTTCACTGTTCACTGTGGGCATATTGTCTTAGCATGTTCACTACTAGAATGGCTCAGCGCTCCCCTGGGTCCACTTCTTCCGGGGTGACCTTGAGAAAGTTCCTTAACCACTCCGAGCCTCATTTTCTTGCTCTGTACAATGGGAATAATGACAGTAGCTGTTTTATTGCTTGTAGTGAAGATTAAATAAGCCCTTGGAACAGTGTTGACTGGCTTGAGGTAAATACTGTTATTATCGGTGGTACAACCACCAGTAACAGTACCAGTTTATTTAGCCACTTATTCAGAACATAACCGTGCTCTGCTCATCTGCTCCCGGTGTGTATATGTGTGTGTAGGGTATTAGTAGTATTTGGTAACCATTGATTCCCAGCCCTGGCCAGGGACACATTTTCCCATGAAGCTGATGGAGCTTAACACTCAGGGCCTCCTTAAGGGGCTCAGGAAAAGCTGAGACAATTTTTTTTTTTTAAGTACTGAAGAATTGACTCTTAGTACCTAGCATTTTACCTGTGAACTACACTCTCAGTCCTTTATTTTAAATTTTGAAACAGGGTCTCACTAAGTTGTTGAGGCTGGCCTCAAACCTGTAATCCTCCTGTTTCAGCCTCCCAAGTACTGGGATTACAGGTATATACCACCATGCTCAGTTCAGAGGTATTTCTTTCTTTCTTTCTTTTTTTTTTTTTTTTTTTTTTTGGTGTTACTGGGGATTGAACCCAGAGGCATTTTACCTTCGAGCTACACCCCTAGCCTGATTTTATTTCTTATTTGGAAACATGGTCTCGCTAGGTTGATGAGAATCTCACTACTTAGTGAGACTGTCCTCAAACCTGTAATCCTCCTTTCTCAGCTTCCAAAGTAATGGGATTACAGGGGTGCACCACCACGCCCAGCTGGATGGGTGGATTTCTAAGACACTTGGGGATGTAGTAGACTCCATTGCTCACTGTGGGCTAAGGCAAACAAAAATTGAGAAATATTCTTTACAGCCTGAAGAATAGGGACGATCATGTCAAACATCTTTGGTGTTCTGAAAGGTCTGAATGAGAGAGGGTGATCTGTCCTCACCTGCAAATTCTAACCCAGATCTGGCCCCAGAGGTATGTGACCCTGCACAAGGAGGCCCTTCTCCTTTCTGGGCTACTGTTGTCCTCATCCAGCTCATGAGAGGGTTGGCACCACGGCCCCTGGCCTTCTTCCACCTGACCCTGTCCTTCCCCTCCTGCTGGATAGATTCGGGTGAAACCAGACAAGTCAGGGGTGGTCACCGATGGTGTGAAGCACTCCATGAACCCCTTCTGCGAGATTGCAGTGGAGGAAGCCGTACGGCTCAAGGAGAAGAAGCTGGTGAAGGAGGTCATTGCTGTGAGCTGTGGCCCTGCACAGTGCCAGGTCAGCAGGGCCCCAGGGGGGGTTCTGGACCCCTGGGTCTGAGGGAGGAGGACTGGGGTCTGGACTCCTGAGTCTAAGGGAGGAGGGCTGCAGCCTGGACCCCTGAGTCTGAGGGGGAGGGCTGGGTCTGGATCCCTGGGTCTGAAGGAGAAGGGCTGGGTCAGTACTTCTGGGTCTGAGGGAGGAGGGCTGGGGCCTGGACCCCTGGGTCTGAGGTGGGAGGGCTGGGTCTGAGGGAAAAGGGCTGGGACTTCTGGGTCTGAGGGAGGACCCAGGTTCCTTGATCCTTCTCATGATAGAAGCAAGGTCACCCCTCTGTCCCCTGCAGGAAACCATCCGTACTGCCCTGGCCATGGGTGCTGACAGAGGCATCCACGTGGAGTTGTCAGCTGCAGAAGCAGACCGCTTTGGTCCCCTGCAGGTGGCCCGGGTCCTGGCCAAGCTGGCAGAAAAGGAGAAGGTGAACCTGGTGCTGCTGGGCAAGCAGGTGGGTGTTCTCGCCTCCCCTGCTCCACCTGGACCTGCTCATGGCCCTGGGCCAGGGCTTTCCAACATCCAGGGTGAACAGCTCAGGACATTGCCATCCCCCTGACAGAGGGCTTGAGCAGGGGAGGGCAGGTGATTCTGCATGTCACAAAGATCCCTTGAGCTGGGTGTGGTGACGCATGCTCATAGCTCATAATCCCAGTACTTAGGAGGCTGAGACAGGAGGATCACACGTTTGTGGCCAGCCTCAGCAACCTCTTGAGGCCCTCTGCAACTTAGTAAGACCTTGTTTCGAAATAAAAAATAAAATCAGGCTGGGGGTATAGCTCGGAGGTAGAATGCCCCTGAGTTCAATCTTCAAAAAAAGAAAGAAAGAAAGAAAAGATCCCTCAAATCCTCTTGAGTGAGACTAGAACCCAGAGGCTGGGAAGAACAGGATTAGAGGAAGGTCCTAGGAAGACATGGGAATGTGAAGGGCCTAGGAGACATCTGGGGGACACATGGATACAAGCTCAGGAATTAGGCCTGGACTTGAAACACAGACTGAGGCCTTTTGTAGGGCACTGGGGAGCCATGGGAGGTCTGTGAGCAGGAGAGGTATGGGATCAGCTCTGAGTGCAGAAAGACCCCTCTGGGGCCAGAAGGAATGCACTGGGAGGGGAGAGACAGGAGGTTGGGGCTGGGCCGAGCACCTGACCACACTGGTGCTCTTAGCTGAATCAGGTGTGCACGAGACTTACCTGTTCCCTCAGGAGACCCGGGGACACAACCCTTCCTTGGGGGATAGCCTTCTCATCCCATCCCATTTGAGAAAGACCCAGTAGCCTTATCCAGGGGAGAAACGGAGAAGGGAAATTGAAAGAGTCCCAGGTAGAAGGTGAGCAGAGGAAGGGAATTAGGGGTGGGTGTTGAGAAAGAAGGTCAAAACCGTGAGGTCAAATGTGGCACAGAGATGACGGAGCATTTGCTGGATGGATTTCAGACCCACATGTCCTACTTTGTCTGGCTATCAGGGACAGTTCTTAGGGTCAGGACCTCTGGCTAGGGAGATGCCAGATAAAATGGTCAGGATGATTTTTGATCCAGGCAGCAAAATCACAGCTCAAACTGGCCTTAGCCAAATAGCAAATTTATTAGCTCACATAATTCCGGTTTTAGGCACAGCTTGCTCCAGGGTTAGCTCTAGGCTCCGTTCCTCTTTTTTTTTTTTTCTGTACAGGGGATTGAACCCAGGGACATTCTACCCCCACCCTATTTTTTTATTCTTTGTTTTGAAACAGGGTTTCACTAAGTTGTGGAGGGCCTCACTAAGTAGCTGAGGCTGGCCTCGAACCCGGATCCTCCTGTTTCAGCCTCCCAAGTACTGGGATTACAAGCATGCACCACCATGCCTGGCTTCCGTTCCTCTATTTTGACTTCACTCTCTGCATCTCCAGTTCATGGCCCACTGACTTAGTGACCCAAGCAGGAAGAGGAGAGCCTTTTCCTCCAGGGCTCTAACAAAGCTCCGAGGGCTGACTCTTATTGGTCCAGCTTGAGTCATGTGCCCATCCCTGAACCAATCACTGGGGTCAGGAGATAGAGCGTTCTCATTAGCCCAGGTGGTGTTCATCCTACCCCCACTCTCACTGTGTGACCAGTGCCCAGCTCTCTCAGCTTCTGTGAATATTGATAAGAGGGGAAAGATTTAGCCTCGGGTATGCCAAATGGCTCTACATGTCCCTAGATAAGCCAGTAAGAAGGATGTTTATCTCTGACCCCACATGAGGGGATTGTTCTAGACTGGGAGTCAGCAAACTATGGCCTATGGCATAGTTTATTACTTTTGTGACTAAGGCTTTATTGGAACACCCACACACATTCATTTACATATTACCTATAGCTGCTTGTGCACAGGGACCAAACTGAACAGACAGAGACTGTATGACTCAGAGAGCCTAAAATATTTCCTCTCTGGCCCGTTAAGAAAAAGTTTACTGACTCCTGTTCTAGACAGAGGGCTGAATGGACCTCGAGAAGCTCCGTCCAGCATCAGTCTTCTCTGTCTCCCCACCTAGGCCATCGATGATGACTGTAACCAGACTGGACAGATGACAGCCGGGCTTCTGGACTGGCCACAGGTGAGGCTGCACTGGGGGGCAGCACCTGCTGAGCCAAGACCTCACCCCTCAAGCTCAGCCCTGCTTCCGGGCCTTTGTGCACCTGCTCTTCCTTCCTCTTGGAACACTGTTCCCTCAGAGCACCTCATGGCCTTCTCGCTCCCCTCCTTTGGATCTGTTTAGATGTCACCTCTTCACTCTTCCTCACCTACCCTGAATGAAACGCTCAGGCCACACCAGCTTCAGCCACACTCCCTGTCTATGCCAGTATGGTAGAAATGCAAACCACATAGGTAATTTTGACACATTTAAAAGGTTAGAATCCAGAGCCAGGCAGGGTGGCACAGTCCTGTAATCCCAGTACTGAGAAAGCTGAGACAAGAGGATCACAGGTGGTCAGCCTCTGTAAATTAGTGAGACCCTCAGCAACTTAGTAAGACCCTGTTTCAAATGAACAAGTAAAATAGGACTGGGGGTATAGCACAGAGGTAATATGCTCCTGGGTTCAGTCCCCAGTACCAAAATAACAACAACAGAAGAGTTAAAATCATAAAAAGAGAACCAAATGTGATGGCATATGCCTGTAATCCCAGTTCTTGGGAGGCTGAGACAGGAGGATCACAGGTTTGAGACTAGCCTCAGCAATTTAGCTAGGCTCTCAGCAACTTAGCAAGACCCTGTTTCCAAATAAAAATAAAACAGGGCTGAGTGTGTAGCTCAGAGATAGAGTGACCCTGGGTTCAAACCACAACACCACACACACATACACACAAAATCATGAAAAGAAATAGACATAATTACTTTTCCTAATATTTTATATAACTCATCAGATATATAAAATACTATCATTTTCAACATGTAATTAATGTTTTTTAAAAGAATATTTTAAGTTGTTTTTTCCTTTCTGCATCAAGTCTCCTAATTTCCACATGTGCCTTCTATTGACATCACACCTCAGTTCAGATGCTAAATTTTCACCAGAAATACTTGATATGGATTCCTCAAGCTCACAGTTGAAAAAGTAGATTCGCATACCCAGTTGTTCTAAACGGACTTAAAAGTTTTCAAAATCTGGCATTTTGCAGGCCTCCCCATCGTTTGTTCTCTTTCCTTCCCTGACTTGTCTGGGCTTGCGCTCTGCAGCAGCATGGTGTGTGGTGCGAGGACCGCTCCGTGACCTGAATTAACTCCTCCTGCTCTCCTCCCACGCTGTCCCTCCCCAGGGCACATTTGCCTCCCAAGTGACACTGGAAGGGGACAAATTGAAAGTGGAGCGGGAGATTGATGGGGGCCTGGAGACGCTCCTCCTGAAGCTGCCGGCTGTGGTGACCGCTGACCTGCGGCTCAATGAGCCCCGCTATGCCACCTTGCCCAACATCATGGTGAGCACTCAGCAGAACTGGCCGGCACACTGCAGGCCCAAGCCTCCATGGTGGTTAGAGGAGAGTGCCCCAGGGACATCTCATCCAGAGGAAGAGGCATTGTGGCCAACAGGGTTCACTGGGTCACCTCTGCCAACGATGAGGGTTCATGGGACTGTTTGGCAAGTGGGGAGAGTTTGCTGGTTGTCTCAGCCAATAGAAAGCATTCACTGAGCCGGACTCAGTGCTCATGGCTATAATCCCAGTACTTGGCAAAAAAAAAAAAAAAAAAAGTAAAAAGCACTGAGGTTGTAGCTCAGGTAGTATGCCCCTGAGTTCAATCCCCAGTGTGAAAGAGAAACAGGGGAGAGAGGAAGAGAAGGAAGGAAGGGAGAAAAGACAGGCAGCCAGGCAGGTGGGTGCCTTTACTGGGCACCAGAAAACTTTCTCTTTGTCATTCCAGCCAATGGAAAGAGTTCATTGGGCAATCTTCAGTCCTTTTGGTATATTAGGGGAGGTTACCATGTAAGCCATCTTGGCTCATGAGGAAGGGGTCATGGGGTATCTTGACCAATGGGAAGAGTTGAATAATCTCACCCGCATTCAAGATGAGTTCCTTGGTGCATCTCAGCCAATAGGGAGGGTTCAGTGTGTCATTGAGGCCAGTAGGGGTCAGGGGGATGTCTCTGCCAACAGGGAGGGTTCAGGGGGCCATCTCAGCCAATAGGCAGGGTTCAGCGGGTCATCTTGGTCAATAGGGAGGGTTTGGTGAGACATCTTGCCTAATGAGAGAGTTCATTGGGTCATCTGGCCACTTGTTTCTTGGTCAGCCAAAAGGGAGTGTTTCAGGGGGACATCTCAGCCAAAAGTCCATTGAATCATTACTGCCAAAAGGATGGGTGTGTTAGTCCCTTGAGCCAGTTATGGGCTCCCCGGGTGATTCATTGAAGAAATACTGCAATAGTTGAGCCCCCCAGCGCATGCCAGCCAACAGGAATTGTCCACAGCAGGTGTGGCCCTATGAGAGGTCCCATGGGTCCTGGTCAGCAGGCAGGACTGGAGGGTGTTCAACCAATGGGAACAGTTCTGCAGATGTGATCCCCAAGGGAAGGAAGCTGAAGGAGGCTGTGCAGGGTAGTGGGGGACTGGGTGGGGGCTGGAGGGGCAGTGTGGGGGTGGTGTGGGGCTGTGCAGGGCAGTGGGAGGCTGGGCAGGGGCATCTCAGCCCTGTGATCCCTGGCTCCCTGTGTGCAGAAAGCCAAGAAGAAGAAGCTTGAAGTGATCAAGGCCGGGGACCTGGGCGTGGACCTGACCTCCAAGATCTCTGTGGTCAGTGTGGAGGACCCACCCCAGCGCACAGCTGGCGTCAAGGTGGAGACCACTGAGGACCTGGTGGCCAAGCTGAAGGAGATCGGGCGGATTTGAGCCCCTCCCTGAAACTCAGCAATAAACCTGTGACTCTCTTAATGCCCGTCTCTGTTACCTCATTCCCTGGAGAATGTTCTTTGATTCATTCAACAAACATTTGCTTAAATCTCCTTTGTGCTGGCCCTGTGTTGGGCAATGCTGTGAGCCAGGTGAGTCCCACCCGGTCCCTGCCCTTGAGATGCCTCCATGCCGAAGGGGACAGATGCTGGCAAAGGTGACTGTAATTCAAGGTGCTGGGTGCTGGATGCAGAGGCATGCAGGGCTCCTGGGAACAGGGGACCAGCCAGGTCTGTGGGGGCACAGAGGCTTCCCAGGGAAGTAACGTCCAAGAGGAGTGTGGAAAGAATATGGTGAGGTGGGTGAGAAGGGTTCTCACCTGTCACGTGTTTGCCGAGGCCTCCTGGTGCCAGATCCCTGCTGAGACTTAGGACATAAGAAGGAATGAGGCTAGGAGACAGGCCAGCAAAACCTCGTGGGGGAAGCCGCCTTAGTGGTGCATACCTGTAATCCCAGTATGTGGGAGTCTGAGACAGGATTGAAGGTTTGAGGCCAGCTTCAGCAACTCAGCAAGACCCTCAACAACTGAGGGAGACCCTGTTTCAAAATAAAAATTCAAAAGAAGAGTAGCTTCAAGGTAGAATGCCCTGGGTTTAGTCCCCAGTACAAAAACAAAACAACACAAGAAAACCATCTCATGGGTGTGTGTGTGTGTGTGTGTGTGTGTGTGAAGAACCCAGTGCCCTAGCGTTACATTTATTGATTTCAAATCCTTCCTCTCACCTTTATCCACTGGGAGACTTTGGGTGAGTTACTTCATGTTTCTGAGCTTCAGTTTCCTCCTCTGGCAGCCCAGAATACGTGGAAAGAACATGGTGTGGTAGTTAAGAGCTTGTGTTCTGGATCCCAACTTTGACCAGTACCTGACTCTGGGAGGATCTGAGGCAGGCACTACTCTCAGCCTAGGTTTCTTCCTTTGGTAGGTTTAGTAATACCTGTTCTTAGCCAGGCGTGGTGGCACACACCTGTCATCCGAATACTTGGGAGGCTGAGAGGAGGATTGGATCTTAGGTTCAGGGCCAGTATGTGGTAACTTAGTGAAATCCTGTTTTTGTTTGAGTTTTGTGGCACTGGGGATTGAACTCAGAGGTGTTCTACCTCTGAGCTACACCCCCAGCCCAGTTTTTTATTTCTTATTTGGAAATGGTCTCACTAGGTTGCTGAGAGCCTCACTAAGTTGCCAAGGTTGGCTTTGAACTTGTGGTCCACCTGTCTCAGCCTCCCAAGTACTGGGATCTGGGATTACAAGTGTGTGCCACTTCACCCAGCTGCCTGTTTTTGTTTTTGTTTTTGTTTTTGTTTTTTCTTTTGGTTTGTTTTTTGTTCTGGTACTGAGGATTGAACCCAGGGGCATTCTACCTCCAAGCTACACCCCTAGCCCTATTTTTTATTCTTTTTTTGGAAACAGGATCTCACTAAGTTGTGTAGGGCCTCACTGAGGCTGGCTGTGAACCTGCTATCCTATCTCAACCTCCCAAGTACTGGGATTACAAGTGCATGCCACCATGTCTGGCTTCCAGCTGATCTTTTTTTTAAAAAACTATATATGTATGTATGTATATGGCTGGGGTGTAGCTCAAAGAATGCCCTGGGTTCAATCCCTAGTAACACACATACACACACACACATAAAGAACAGATATTTATTTCTGTGGTACTGGGGATTGAACCCAGGGGTCATTCTATTTCTAAACTATACCTCCAGCCCTTTTTATTTTGAAACAGGGTCTCATTAAGTTGCTGAGGCTGGCTTCTAAGCTACACCCCTGCCCTGGCCCTTTTTATTTTGAAACTGTTTCATTAAGTTGCTGAGGGTGTCACTAAATTTCTGAGGCTGGCATCAAATCTGTAAGTCTCCTATCTCAGTCACCCATGGTGCACCACCATGCCCACCAGACCTCACCTCTTAATGGGAGGAGGGTTGATTTTGTAGCCACCAGTAAGCTACAAGTCTACCCAACAGGGTCTTGAAAATGTAAAGAGCATCTTCAGAACCACAATCAGCACACAGAAAAAAAAATACATTATTATTATTATTATTATTATTATTATTATTATTATTATTATTATTATTACCACCATGATTATCAGCATGGCAAGAATGTTGCCAGGTCTCAGAGGACTGGGAGCTAAGCAGAAGCACCAGGCCCAGCATGGGTAGGGGGGGACTTTAGGAAGGAGCGAGCATTCTGACCAGCCTGGGCCCAAATCCAGCTTTTCCCTCTGGCTGTGCAACGTCTTGCAAATCCCATGGGCCCTCTGAGCCATAGTTTCCTGGTCTGTAAAGTGAGGATGCAGTCACTCAGCCCAGAAGACATTTAGAAGGGTTCAGCCGGATAATGCATGCAAAGAATTCAGCGTGGTTCCTGGTGCAACCTAAGTAGTAATTATTATTATGGTTCTAAACAAGGTGAGACCAGAAGGACAAGTTGTGGTTTAGCCAAGTTGGAGGGGGGGCGGGGAGTGAGACAGCATTCCAGGTAGAGAAAGGCTGGGAGAAGAGAGATATCCTAGGAAGGGTGGCAGGTTCCTAGTAAGTGCTGGAGTCCCAAGTAGCTGGGTGGGCTAAGGAGCCTGGGCATCTCCAGGGGGCGCTGGTGAGCCAGGCAGGGCTCTGAGCAGGAGAGGCAGGGCCAGTTCTGGGGGTGGAAAGACCCTCAGGTGGACTGGAGGCTGGGGGAGGAGAAGGGACAGTGGAAAGGACAGGTCTGGGCAGTGGAAACCAAGAGGATGGGATGGGTCACAGAGATTCACGGTGCAGGAAGGGCGGGATTCAGAAATTGACCGCAGTTGCCCGATATGGTGGTGTGTGTCGTCTGTAATGCCAGTACTTAGGAGACTAAGACAGGAGGATCACAGGTTTGAGGCTAGCCTCAGCAACTGGTGAGGACCTCAGTAACTTAGTGAGACCCCACTTGAAATGAATGTATGGTGGCGCACGCTTGTAATCCCAGTACTTGGGAGGCTGAGACTGGAGGATTGCAGGTTTGCAGCTAGCCTCAGCAACTTAGTGAGGCCCTCTGCAACTTAGACTCTATTTTAAAATAAAAAATAAAAATAGGTCTGGGAATGTAGCTCAGAGGCAGAATGTCCCTGGGTTCAATTCCTAGTACCAAAAACTGAATGAATGAATGAGGGTATAACTCAGAGGTAGAATGCCCATGCGCTCTATTCCCAGTACAAAAAGGAAGAGGAAGAAGAAAAGGAAGGAAAGGAGGGAGGAAGGAAGGGGAGAAAGGTTTCCCAGCATTTGTATAGATGATAGAGCCACTCTGGAGATGGAGAACCAGGAGAGGGTTGGGTTAGAGGGAAAATGCTGAGTTTAGGGGGATGCTGGGCCTGGAGGTCAGAAATTAGCTCGGGGTCTCAGGAGATATGCCTGAGTGGGAGACAGCAACTTGAGTCTGGGTTTTGAAGGTGACAGGGAACCATGGGGCGGGGGGAGGGTGAAGTAGAGAAGGAGCAGGGCCATATGCAGATTTGTGAAGTGTCAGGCAAGATAGAGTGGACCGACTGGAGGCCAGAAGGCTGGGAAGAGGAAGTCTGGGCTGAGGAGGCCATCAGAGGCGAGGACTCTCACACTCCTCCAGGAAGTCTTCCTGGCTTTGTTCCCACATGTCTGCTACCTCATTTCCAGCTGGGATTTAGTTCTGCCAGTCTTCCCCTGGGGGCAGGGTGTGCAGGGGTCAGGTTGGACCTCCCCAGAGACAGAATCAGCCAGTGAAGACAAGTAGGGTGGGGTGGGCCGCTCAGCCACCAGATTGGGCTGGGGGACCCTGGCACCTCCTGCTGGGTCTAGCTCCCTTCCCCGCCCAGGAAGCTAAGCTACCAGTCCTGTCGGACTCGTCTGACCCGGGAGGGATGGATGCTGGCCCTGGGTCTCACTCCAGTGTCCTCTCAGGGGTGCGGCCTGCACCATGGGCGCCTCGCAGGCTCTGCTACTCTTCCTACTCCTGGGTAAGTTCCCTGCTGATTCCCTCCCGATGGGTCCCCTTCCCAGCAACCTCCACCGACGTCCTCCCCTCCCTCCTCTCCTCCGCAGCCTCCCGAGTCGGGATCCTAGCTCTTGGAGGAACCACTTCTAGAATTCAGCAAACTAACTTCAGCTCTGCCTCTTCCTCGGACCCAGCCAGATCCTCCCAGGGCCTGGGTTCCAAAGTTCCCTCCAGCAACCCTCCCAGCTGGAACTTTCCAGAGCAATCTCCAGCTTCACAACCCTCTGCTGAAATCCCTGATTCCCTAAATTTAAATGACGTGTCTGGATCCATCTGGTCAAATGTTTCTGCTGGGGGCCAACATTTGAATCCCAATCCCACTTTCTCTGAAATCTCTGATTCTGAGATGTTTCTTGATATCTCAGATTCTCCAGTTCCTGCCAAAGACCCTGCATCTCCTTTCTCTGTTAAGACCCCAGCCTCAAACATTTCTGTTCAAGTCCCCAATACCAAAATACCTGTTGAGGCTCCAGGTTCAAAACTGCCCGCCAAAGATCTGGATCTTGAAGTACCTGCTCAGAACCCCCAATCCAAAGTTCCTTTGGAGCCCCACTCAGCTGCAAGCTTCCCCCAGCAGGTTGAGGGGCCTCTTGCTGTGCTGGTGGGGACCACCATCCGGCTCCCCCTGGTTCCAGTCCCCAGCCCTGGTCCTCCTGCCCCTTTGGTGGTCTGGCGCTGGGGCTCCAAGGTGCTGGCAGCTGGGGGCCTGGGGCCAGGAGCTCCTCTGATCAGCCTGGACCCTGCTCATCGAGACCGCCTGAGATTTGACCAGAACCGAGGGGGTCTGGAGCTTGCCTTTGCCCGGCTGGATGACGCAGGGGTCTACACAGTTGAAGTCATCCGCGGCGGGGTCTCTCGGCAGAGTCGGGAGTTCATGGTGGGTGTGTATGGTAAGTGGGCCCTAGGGTACAGAGTGCAGCCTTTGGGGGCTGCTCTGCTTTGAGATCTTTGTGCAAGTCACTGAACTGTTCTAAAGATGCTTCCTCCTCAGAGGAGAGGTCCCTGGATGGGGAGAAAAAGACTGGGATTAGTAAGTGAGGAGAGAAGAGCCAAGAAAGGGCTGCTTGAGGGGAGACGGACCTGGGATCAAGATGGGAGAGGGGGTTCCTGGGTCTAGAGGAGGAGGGCTGGGGTCTGGACCCCTGGGCTGGGGCCTGGACTTCTGGGTCTGAGGGAGAAGGGCTGGCCCCTAGACCCCTGGGTGTGAGGGAGGAGGGCCGGGCCTGGACCCCTGGGTCTGAGACAGGAGGGCTGGGGCCTGAGGGAGAATGACTGGGGCCTGGACCCCTGGGTCTGAGGGAGGAGGGATGGGACCTGGATCCCTGGGTCTGAGGGAGGAGGGCTGGGGTCTGGACCCCTGGGTCTGAGGGGGGAGGGCTGGACCTGGCCTCCTGGGTCTGAGGGAGGAGGGCTGGGGTCTGGACCCTTGGATGTGAGGGAGGAGGGCTGGAACCTGGACCCCAGGGTCTGAGGGAGGAGAGCTGGAACCTGGACCCCTGGGTCTGAGGGAGGAGGGTGCTGAGATCTGAGACTCACCGGGCAATGAGAGGAGAGGGGTGGGGGCCCAGGCTCCTGGGGCTATAGGGAGGCAATGGCTAGGGCCCCAAGACTGGGTAGATGGGAGGAGGTATTGGGGTCTGGCTCTTAGGCCGGTACTGAGCGCATTCTCCTCTTCAGAGCCCCTACCCCAGCTGTCTGTGCAGCCGGAAGCCCCAGAGACAGAAGAGGGGGCGGCCGAGCTCCGGCTACGCTGTGTCGGGTGGAAGCCAAGTCGTGGGGAGCTGAGCTGGAGCAGGGATGGACGCGCCCTGGAGGTCTCAGACCCTGACGGAGCTGTGTCGCCTCGGATCCGCACAATAGACGACCAGCTACTCATCACGCGCCCTGTTCGCAGCGACCATGCCCGGTACACTTGCAGCGTCCGCAGCCCCTTTGGCCAAAGGGAGGCTACAGCCGACGTCAGTGTCTTCTGTGAGTAAGGAGTCGAGTAGGGGTCTTGAACTCCTGGGGAGAAGGGGGTCAGGGGTCCAGTTTCCTGGAGTCCTGGAAGGGCCCCGGGCGACCCCAAACCCGGCAGTCCCAATCCCCTCCTCCCCCCAGACGGCCCGGATCCTCCGGTCATCAGGGTCTCCTCTGATCGCGACGCCGCCCCTGCCCTCTATGTCACCGCGGGCAGCAACGTGACCTTGCGCTGCACCGCCGCCTCGCGGCCGCCGGCCGACATCGCGTGGAGCCTGGCGGACCCGGCCGAGGCCGCGGTGCCCGCGGGGCCGCGCCTCCTGCTGCCCGAGGTCCGGCCGGGACACGCCGGCGCCTACGCCTGCCTCGCCGCGAACCCGCGCACCGGCAGCCGCCGCCGCTCGCTGTTTAACCTCACGGTGGCAGGTGACAGCGGTCGGGGCGGGACAGAAGGGCGGGGCCCGCCAGGAGGCGCAGGGTCACCTGTGGGCGGGGCGGGGCGGGGCCAGCGAGGGGGCGGGGACACTAAGAAGGGGCGGGGCCAGCGAGAGGAGTGGGCGAGTGTGTCTGCGTGAGGAGAATCCTCCACAGAGTCAGCAGCGGAGTTAAATGGCAAGAAGTGGGATTAGACAAAGAAGAGGCTAAATTGCCTGGGTCAGTAAGTGCGATCGGCAAAGGAAGACGTTACCTGGAAAAGGGGTGGAGTCACAAGGCAAAGGGGCGTGGTCCACGTGGAAGGGCGGGGCTATCCGGGAAAAGAGAAGGTTTCTTGGAGAGTAATCCAGGAGAGAGCGGAGCAACGTGGCAGAAGGGTGGAGCTAGAAAAGAAAGCAGGGTTCGTTCGGAAGGAATAGGTGTGTGAAGATGTAGCTTTCTTAGGAAAGGGGAGTGGTCAGTGGGGCTGCGGGCTGCCGGCTGAGCTGGGGAGTTTCTGGGGATAGAAAGCAGGGACAGCCAGAGATTGAGGCGGGATTAGTGCCTGTGGGGCGGGGCTAGCTACTGTGGGGTGGAGCTAGATGGCAGGGGGACGGGGTAGCGCGAAGAGGCGGGGCTAAAGAAAGAAAAGTAGACTCGATCCTTGATCTCTGCTCCCTCCGCAGATCTGCCCCCCGGGCCCCCACAGTGCTCGGTCGAAGGAGGTCCCGGAGACCGCAGCCTCCGCTTCCGCTGCTCATGGCCCGGCGGGGTCCCTCCTGCCTCCCTGCAGTTCCAGGGTCTCCCCGAAGGCCTGCGCGCGGGGCCGGTGCCCTCTCAGCTCCTGGCTGTTGTCCCCGCAAATCCCCGGCTCAGCGGCGTCCCTATCACCTGCCTTGCTCGCCACCTGGTGGCCACGCGCACCTGCACTGTTACCCCGGGTGAGACAAGCAGGACTTCTTGCCTGTTTCCAGAGGAAGGGGTCTTTTCCTTTGCTCTTCTGGGACTTCTGGGGCCGGAGAACCTTCCTTACCTCAGGAAGAGTGGAAATTCCCTTTCTTTGAACCTAGAGAAGGAACAGGGTGGGGAGAGGGCAGGATTTTCTCCCTGAACCCAAGAACAGGGCTTCCTCCTTGCTGTCTTCAGAGAAATGTCAATTTTTTGTTGTTGTACTAGAGATTGAACCCCGGGGCAATCTCCCGAGCTACTCCCTCAGTCCTTTTTACTTTTTATTTTGAAACAGGCTGAGGGTCTGCTAAATTGTTGAGGCTGACCTCAAACCTGTGATACTCCTGTCTCAGCCTTCCAAGTACTAGGGTTGCAGGTGTCCGCCACCATGCCTGGCCAAGTCAATCATTTTAAAGTAATGAATAGCTGAACATTATGAGTTTGCCAGCACAGAGTCTGGTGTATGCTATGTGTCACCAAGTGCTTGCTGAGGATATCAGATAATGAACAATGACTGAGTGAATGGGCAATTCTTCCTCATTCCACCAAAGTGCTGGGGTTCACTACTATGTGACTTAACAAAGGACACAAGACTTGTTGAGTCCAGAATAAGGTCTTGACCCTTAACTAGGCTTCTCTCCCCCACAGAGGCCCCCCGGGAGGTGCTGCTGCACTCGCTGGTGGAAGAGACTCGGTCAGGGGAGGCAGGGGTGGTGCTCGAGGCCTCTGGCTGTCTTCCACCCTCAAGGGCATCCTGGGCCCGAGAAGGAAGGCCCCTGGCTCCAGGAGGTGGAGGTCGCCTGCGGGTCAGCCAAGATGGGCGCAAGCTCCACATCGGCAATTTCAGCCTGGATTGGGACCTGGGAAATTACTCCGTGTTGTGCAGCGGGGCTCTGGGAGCTGGTGTTGACCAGATCACCCTCATCGGTGAGCTCTGTTCATTCCAAGAAACCATCTTTTCAAGTCCTGCAGCTATCCTCCCTCAGACCCAGAGGTCCAGGCCCAGCCCTCCTCCCTCACACCCAGGGGTCCAGGCCCCAGGCCTCCTCCCTCACACCCAGGAGTCCAGACCCCAGCCCTCCTCCCTCACACCCAGGGGTCCAGACCCCAGCCCTCCTCCCTCAGACCTATGGGTCCAGGCCCAGCCCTCCTCCCTCAGACCCAGAGGTCTAGGCTTCCACCCTTCTTTCCCAGACCCAGGGGTCCAGGCCCTGGCCCTCTTCCATAAAACCCAGGGGTCCACATCCCAGCCCTCCTCCCTCAGACCCCGGGGTCCAGGCTTCCATCCTCCTCTCTCAGACCCAGTGGTCTAGCCCCAACCCTCCTCCCTCAGAGATAGAAGCCTGGGCCCCTAGCACCTTCTAGAACCAGGAATGTAGGTCCCCAGATCCTCTGTCCCTGGAACCTAGGAGTTCAGGCCCCTTCCTTCTCCCCTCTAGATCCTAAGAATCCAGCCACCCTTCTCCTCATCCCCAGGGCCCGCCATCTCTTCATGGAGGCTGCAGAGAGCCCAGGATGCAGCTGTGCTGACTTGGGATGTGGAGCGTGGGGCCCTCATCAGTAGCTTTGCAATCCAGGCACGGACAGAGGTGCCTGACCTGGGCAGAGCCAACACCTGGGTCTCTCTGCTCATCCTGGGGCCTCAAGAACGGTCGGCTGTGGTGCCCCTCCCTCCCCGGAACCCTGGTACCTGGGCCTTGCGCATCCTGCCTGTACTGGGGGCCCAGCCAGGAACTCCATCCCGAAGCCGAGTCTACCAGGCAGGTGAGCTGGGCCATGGGTACCTCCTCTTAGCACTCTAACCAACAGTTCTCAGTCTGTTGCATTGGCTCCCAGGAATAAAAATGTACCATAACCTGGGTGGGTTGAAACAACAGGCATTTATTCTCTCGCAGCTCTGGAGGCTGGAGTCTGAAACGAAGGCATCCTCAGGGCCATGCTCCCTCCGACACGCTGGGCAGAATCCTTGTCTCCTTTTAGCTTCTTGTGTGACTGTCCATTCTTGGTGTTCCATGGCTTGCAGCTGTGCTACTCCAATCTCTGCCTCCGACTTCTTGTGTGTGTCTCTGTTCTTTCCTTATATGAGCACCAATTATATTGGATAAAGTCTACCTTAACGTCCTCATCTTGACCTGGCTATATCCTCAATGACTATATTCCAAAGTAAGGTCACATTCACAGCTATAGGGGGTTAGAACTTCAGTACATCTTTTTCACGGACACAATTTAACTAAACATTGGAGTGTCTCATTGGACCTACATTTCTTTTTTTTCTTTTTTTTTTTTTTTTTTTTTTTTTTTTTTTTTTTTTGCGGTACTGAGGATTGAACTCAGGGGCATTCTACCCCCGAGCTATACCCCCAGCCCTATTTTTTTTTATTCTTTATTTTGAAACCGAGTCTCACTAAGTTGCGGAGTGCCTCACTAGGTAGCTGAGGCTGGCCGCGAACCCGGATCCTCCAGTCTCAGCCTCCCGAATGCTGGAATTACAAGCGTGCGCCACCACGCCCGGCTGGACCTACATTTCTCTCCAATAAGATTTTGACACTTTCATGGCCTTCAGTATCATTAATGTTCAGATGTCTCCCAAATGTTTTATCACCAGTTCCGACCTCTCTTGAACTCTAGACCTTGAAAATGCAACTCTCTATCTGACATCTTTACTTCAGATGGCTGATTGGCATCTCAGATATCACATGTAGCCAGGCATGGTGACTAAAGCTATGCAAATCATCTCATATGCTGTCCTACTTAAACCCATGCCTTCCATGAGTTCCTGCAGGGCTCTCCAGGATCTGGCCCCTGGTAACCCGTCTAATTTCATCCTCTCCTTCTTCCCTGCACCTCATTCCATGTCCCCCTCCCACATTACCAAACCATATGTAACCAGAACACATGTAATACAGAAGACTCTTTTCTACCTCTGAGCTTTTGCATTTTCTGTTCCCTCCTCTTGGCACATCCTTTCCCCAGGTTTAGCACAGTCACCTCCTTATTCTTCAGATCTCTGCTCAAATGTTGCTTCTCTAGGGATGCTAACTCAGCACCCTTTCTAAACACTACCTTTCCTCCCATTATTTCTATCATAGTACTTTTTTTTTTCCTTCTTAGCCCAATCCATAATTTTCTTATTTGTTGCTCATTTATTTCTGCTTCCCTCCTAGAATTACTTTCATGGAGATAGTTATCTTGCCTGTTTTGCCCACCAGCAGATCCTTGCCACTTTGCCAAATGCCAGGAACACTATATAATTATTTAGTAAACATGAAATGAATTGAGAATGCCTAGTATGGTGGTGTACAACTGTAATTCCAGTACTTGGGAGGCTGAGACAGGAGGATTGCAGGTTCAAGGCCAGCCTCAGCAAATTAGTAAGACCCTTAGAACTTAGTTGCCAAATATAAAAATTAAAAGGGCTGGGGGGTGTAGCTCAGAGGTGGAATGCCCCTAGGTTCAATCCCTAGAAGGGAGGGAGGGAGGAAGGGAGAAAGGGAGGGAAGAGGGAGAGGGAGAGGGAGAGGGGGAGGGGGGGATGAGAGAATATGAATGAATGAGAATGAATTGAGACTGCTGGGGTCCCAAGTTGTTCCTGGGTTCTGAGAGGGGGGAGGCGGGGACCTTGATTCTTGGGTCCCTACATGAAGGATGACTTAGGGTACTTAGGAAACTTGGGTCCAACCTCAGGTCCTGCTCCCTTCCTTCCTTCTGTTTGTCTCTTCTAGACCCTGCCCTAGGCCCCGGGGCCATCGCTGGCATCGTCCTGGGCTCACTATTGGGCTTGGCGCTGCTGGCTGCACTCATTTTCCTGTGTGTCTGCTGCCTGTGGCGCTTTCGAGGTGAGTGAGGGACCTGAAGAAGAGGTAACCAAGGCCAACTGAGAGGTGCCTAGAAAAAGGTCCAATAAGCCCTACCTCAACCAATCAGCACAGTCATAGGTCATATGTATCACCTTTCTACCTCCATATCAACCAATCAGGTTCCCTTACTATTGGCTGGGTTAGTTTGTTGGAGCAGCCAATCAAGTGTCCCTGTTTGTCTTCCTCTCTTTCAGGAAAGACTTCTAATAAAAAGAAGCATCCCCCGATCTTGACGCCTGTGATCACTGCACCAGAAAAGAAGATGCAGAGCGTAACCCCAGTGCAGATTCCACAGCCACTGCCCCTCAAAGCCCCTTTGAAGGACCCTAGCCCAGCCAAGACCCGCCAAGTAAGTGTGGGTATCTTTGTTTCCTTCCGGAATGTGAACAGAGCTTGTGTCTTGCTTAGGGAGATAAGTTCTCAATGCCTTCCTCCAGTGTTACTTGTTGGTTTACAAAAATGATAAAATTTTAGTCCTTTTTTTTTTTTTAAATAAATACATAAAAGTTGGATAGGACTTCCACCCCACTTAAAGCACAGTAAGAAAGCTAGGCATGGTGGCCCACACCTGTAATCCCAGTACTTGGGAGGCTGAGACAGGAGGATCACAGGTTTGAAACCAGTCTCAGCAACTTAGACTGTTAGCAACCTAGTGAGACCCTGTTTCAAAATAAAAAAAGTGAAATGGACTGGGGATGTAGCTCAGATGTAAAACACCCTTCTCTAACACACACACACACACACACACACACACACACACACACACACACACACACGAGACAGGCGTGGTGGTGTGTGCCAGTAGTCTCAGTACTTGGAATGCTTGAGACAGGAAAATCATAGGCTCAAGGCCAACCTTAGCAATTTAGTGAAACCCTCGGCCACTTAGCAAGACCCTGTTTCTTTTTGTTGGTTTACTTGTTTGTTTTGTTTGTTTATGGTACTGGGAATTGAAGCAGGGGCATTCTACCTCTAAGCTACATACCTATCTCTATTTTACTTTTTATTTTGAAATAAGGTCTCACTAAGTTGTTCAGGGTCTCACTAAGTTGCTCAGGTAGTTCTCAAACCTATGATCCTCCTGTCTCAGTCTCCCAAGTACTGGGAGATCCACACCTGGGAGATCCTGTTTCAAAATAAAATAAAAAGGGATAGAGGTGTAGCTCAGAGGTAGAATGCCTCTGGGTTTAACCTCCAGACCCCCCCCCCCCCAACCAAGTACATTCTAGAATCTTCTCCAAAGTAAGGTGAAGTGGGACTTCCTTTTACTTTCCATAAGAATTGGGAAGACTTCCATTTTTGTCTCCAAAATGGATGAAATTTCCTTATTGGACTGTTGCATGCCTCAGCTCCAAATGGAGGAAACCCAGGTGGGTTGGAGCTACAGCTGGAGATAGTTAAGTGGGTGAGTCATAGCACATCCAGGTTACCTCCTGAGGTCACTCCTACTTTGGCTCTCTTCCAGACCACTGGCCCCAGTCCAGTCATCTCTCCAGGTGGGGGCCGAAGGACTGTTCGGGCAGCCACACAGGTGTGATCAGCGCTAGTAGCCCATTCTGCCTGCATGGGGTGTTTTGGTGCAAGACTTTCTGTTTTGCCTCAGCAGCAGGTAGGGTCCACTATGACTGAGAATTGAACCCCAAGAGTGGGACTTGCTGTCTCATCACAGAAGAAGACTTAACTTGTATTTGTGCAACAAAGCAGATGTGACTCCTGGCCCAGGAGAGATCCTGCAGATCTAGCAGTGTGGTCTGTAGGACCCCAGAGGCATTGCAGCAGACAGGCAGGGCTTGCTGTGTTGCTGTGAGCCAGAGGGAAGCCTGGCCACCTCACCTGCAGAGGTGCCCTATTGTCAGTTTGCCTCCTCCAAACCCCTCTCCCAGCTCCCAGAGACTTCACTATAAAGCAGATCAAGCTGAAAGTGGTGGCGCACACTTTTAATCCCAGTACTTGGGAGGCTGAGACAGGAGGATCACAGGTTCAAGGACAGCCCCAGCAAGTAGTAAGACTCTCATCAACCTAGTGAGACGCTGTTTCAAAATAAGAAATGAAATTGGGCTGGGGGTGTAGCTCGAAGGTAGAATGCCTCTGGGTTCAACCCCGTACCACACACACACACACACAAAATGAATAAATAAATAAAGCAGATCAGATCCTTTTTCTCTCTAGACTTTTCTATGGCTGCACACTGCCCTTTAGATATTATCCAATATCCTCATCATGACCCTCAAGGACACATGGTATAACCTCTGTGGACCATCATGACCTCCGTTCCCAAGACTGCCCTCACTCCCCAGCAGCACAGGGTTTTTCTCAATCACACTTACGTTTTTCTCCAAGTCCTTATCAGGGAGATAAGTTTGCTCTGCCTGGGTACTTCTCTTTCCCCATGCCATTCATTCATCAAATCTCAAGGTATCTGTTACCATCTCAAAATCTCTTTTCTCCTACCCCTCCTTTGGCCATGGGTTAAGTCTCAGAGTCCCTGTATTTCCCCCTCTTCCTTTGTAAATACGTAATTACCTGTAGCTCAGAGCCCATCTCTCCACACCATTTTCATAGCACTTAACAGAGAGCCTGGCACACAGCAGGCAGTCAATAAATATTTGTTGACTGATCAGCTGACTTGGTGCCAGTGAAGGGTTGGGCTTGCTGCTGCTCACATCTTGAAGCGTCATGATGTCTTCCCTTTTCAGCTGGCTTTCTCACTGAGAATTTAGGGGTTACATCAGGGAGGATTCTTTGGGTTGCAAGTAACAAAATAAATCATGGCAAGAAATGTGAAGGTAGGTGGGTTTCTGGCTGGGTCAGCAACTCAGGGATCCTAAAAGCTCTGCTGCTTTTAGTGGTTGGCATGTTTTCTCCAAGTGTGTTGCTTCCTGTAGCAAAAAATGGGTGCTGCAGCTCCAGTTATCATATCTTCACATTCAAAGGCAAAAGGAAGGGGGCAGAGATCCTTCCCCAGACACACATCTCTTCCCCCCCTCTTCCTCTCATGACTGTGTGTATGTGTGTGTATGACTTCCCTGGAAGCCCACTGGCAATTTTCCTTTTATGTCTCTTGGCCCAAACTGTTCAGATAGCTGCAAGGGAGGCTGAGAAAGCAAATATCTTGACCTGCAGGTGGATTTGCTAGCAAAGAAGAAAGGGGAAGCACATCATTCAAGTATAGGTAATCAGCATCTGTCTCAGGGAAGGACAGGCTATGAGAGTTTCTGGTTAAAGGTTGGGGCTGAGGATGGGTGTGGTGGCACACACCTGTAATCCCAGTACTTGGGAGGCTGAGACAGGGTTGAAGATTCCAAGATAGCCTCAGCATGGTAGTGAGACTCTCAGCAACTTAGCAAGAGCCTGTTTTAAAACAAAAGATAAAAAGGGCTGGGGGTATAGCTTGGAGATAATATATCCCTAGGTTCAATCTCCATTACTTCCCTTGCCCCCCCCCCAAGTTGGAGTTGAAAAGGAAGATAGTCCCTGGGCCCTTTTGTGGGTTGGAGTCCTAGATACCTAGGCCCTCTTGTCTTTCTTCAGTATCAGTTGGGATTTTCATTTCCCTTTGATTGCTAGGGACAGAAAACCTAACACAAATTAGCTTACATAAACAGGACATGGCAGTACATGCTTGTAATTCCAGTACTTTGGAGGCTGAGACAGGAAGATCACAAGTTCACAGCCAGTCTCAGCTACTTAGTGAGACCTTGTTTCAAAATAAGAGAATAAAATAGGGCTGGGGATGGGTAGCTCAGAGGTAGACTGTCCCTGGATTCCATCCCCAATACCACAAAAACCAAAAACAGACAAAAAACAAATTAGCTTATATATAAACAGGGGAACTTTATTGCTTATATAAGTGGGGATGGGCATCAGGTGTGTTTTGACCCAGCTGCTCAGACTCAGATTCTCTAGCCCTTCCACTCTGCATTCCTCAGTGTTTCTGCTAATCTCAGCCTCCACGTGCTATCTTCCTCACCATTGTTATCCTCCCAGACCCAAGATCTTGCCATGTGATGGATAAAAGTCAGATAGATGGAGGCTGCCCATCATGGAGACCCGTTATCCAGTGGAAGAGCTTTCCTCCTTGTGAACATACACATGCTGTCCTCAGCCTGAATGGGCCCTGGGCTCATCTCTGAATCAGCTGTGGTGGGAAAAGGCTCTGCTAAGTGGCTTAAGCTAATTAGGGGTCACCTCTGAAATGGGCCAGTTCCAAACCTACCGAAGAGAATATGGAGGGTAGGAATGATGCTGGGAAACACCACCAAACCACCACTACCCTTTGCTGTCCGCTCACCCTTCTCCTTAATGATGTTGACATCTGCAGGCAGAGACTTTGGAAAAAGGCGTTTATTGGTGCGGTGGTCTCAACACTCCCCATGAATTGGAACACACGGCCCCCAGGGCCCTACCTCCCCCTCCCCTGTGCCCCTCCCCCTCCCCACCCCTTCCCCTGGACCCTGGGAATGGAAGACAATGTGGGATGGGGCCCACGCCCCTGTCTGAGGTACAGTCACTGCCCCTTGACCTCCCCCTTGCCCCTCTGCCCTCTTCACCAAGCTCTAGGTGGTGTGGTTTGGGGTGGGTGGTTAGAGAGGGTCTAGGAGGAATCGGAGCTGGCAACATGCGTCTTTGTCTGGGCTCAGGATGTCTGCGTGACGCCTCTCTCCCCCACTCCATGAGGTGTGGGCTACGTGGGTGGAGTATCCCACCAATTAGAGCTGAGGCTGCTGCCTCTCAGCCTCCCTTCCTGATAACAGTGGCCCGCTTCTGAGGAACTACAGCTGGTCATCAGCTATGAGACAGCTGGAGCCAGGGGCCTATTGCTGGTCACAGTCGCTGGTGTGTGTGTGTGTGTGTGTGTGTGTATGTGTGTGTACAGTCAGCTCAGCCTTTGGGAGGTACAGTTGGTGGAGAGGCCAGAAAGCCCAGGCTTGTGGACCAGCTGCCAGAGGGACCCCCCGGGCTGCTGGTCGGTGCTGCAGGTGGCCAAGGGGAGTGGTGGCAGGGGCAGGGCAAAGCACTGAGGCAGACAGGTAGACTAGGCCACCAGCCTGTTGGATGGAAGCACCGAATGGCCCGGAGGGGGCCAGAAATTCCAGGGTGGGGGTGGGGAGGGGCAGGGCAGGTGGGAAGGTCTCAGGCCACTGAGCCAGTGATGGGGCCTCTGGCTACAGGCAGCGGGTGGGTAGCGGAGCAGCAGGGACAAAGGAGCCAAGACAGAGGTCCCCACCTCTTCCCAGAAGCTGAAGGATAGCTTGACAGGCAGGGGAGCTTACACTGGGACCCACTCCTGATCTGCCCGGGAACGCCCTTTACACCGGGAGGTGGGAGAGGGGCCGTGTGCGTGCATCCGTGGGAAAGCCGTGAGCCCCGCGGTTCTCTTCTCAGCTTCCACTGAGAAGCGTCCCCACCCCACCCAGATCTGCCTCCAGCCAGAGGAGAGAGGCAGCAGGGTTGGGGCTGGGGACATGGGGGTGTCAGGGAAGGAGGACTTCGAGTCCCCTGCCCCAGTCCACCTCCACACACATACACATACATACACACGTGTGAACACACACACACACACACACACGCACTCGCGAGAGCCAGTTGACAGCCTGAGCTAAGAGAGGGGTGTGGGGTGGCCAGGGGTGGGTCACAATTGGAAATGTGGCGACAATGGCTGTAGAAAGATGCATAATTTTGCGTTATCCCTCACAGTGATGGGTTCTCTGAAGATCTTTCCTCCTCCTCTTCCTCCTCTTCTTCTTCTTCCTCTCTTCTTCCTCAGTGGCTGAGAGCTCTTCTGCCCCCTCTAGACCCACGGTGCCGGCTCCCCCTTTTTCTCTTGCTCTTGGCCGGAGGCCCCTGCAGGGGGAGGCTCACTGCCCTGGGTTACACCTACATTCTCCACCACAGCCAGCCCAGGGCAGAGAGGAGGGTCAGGGGCCCCGGGGGCCTCGGCGCTGAGTTCTCCAAGGATCCTGGGCCTGAGGGATGAGAAAGGGTCATGGGGCTGCAGTCTGGAGCCCCACGTGTGACCCTCCCAGGTGCCTGTCTGTGCCAGTCCCTGAGGGTGTGTGTTGGGGGGGTACTGGGGATTGAACCCAGGGGCATTCTGCCTCTGAGCTACACCCCAGCCCTTTCTATTTTCGTATTAGTTTGTAACAGTCTTGCTAAGTTGCTGAGGCTGGCCTTGAGCCTATAATTTTCCTGTCTCAATCTCCTAAGCACTGGGATTACAAGTTACCATGGCCAGCTTCTGAGGGTCTCCTTTGAGCCTCCCTCTCTGGGGTCCTTTCTGGGACTTTTGCTCCTTGAGCCTGCTTTTCTGACTGTTTGGAATCTGAGCATCCTCTCAGATCTCCTCCATCCCTTTCCACTGTTGTAGCCCTGGGCTCTCAGTGTTTGTCTTCTTGTCCTACAGATTCTGTCTGTCAAGCATTTCCACCAGTCATCTTGTCCTCAGCATATTCAAAATTGCTTTCTAGACTTTTCTGCCTCAGACTGGCCATTGTCCCCCCTCCTTAATACTTCGACATATCAATATTTCAGTGCTGTGTCTCCATCTCCCCAGCTGCTCTATCCCGGACCTCAGAGGCACCACTGACTCAGCTTTCCTCTCCCCTCATTCTTGCACACCCAGTCCAACAACTTAGCCTTGTGGATTCCATCTTTCTTGCTTGCTTCCTTTCTGTACAGGGGATCAAACCCAGAGGCATTCTAACTTCAAGCTATACCTGCATTCCTTTTTAAAATTTTAATTTGAAACAGGGTCCCACTAAGTTGCTGAGGGTCTCCCTAAGTTGCAGAGGCTGTCCTCAAACCTACAATCCTCCTGTCTCAGCCTCCTAAGTACGGGGATTGCAGGTGTGTGCCACTATATCCAACTCCTTTAACTTTTATTAATTTAATCAATTATTATTATTATTATTATTATTATTATTATTATTATTATTATTCAAACCAGCAATCTTCCTATCTCAATCTCCCAAGTACTGAGATTACAGGTGAGTGCCACCATGTCTGGCTCCTTTTTATTTTTTATTTTGAGACAGGGTCTCACTTAGTTGCTGAGGCTGGCTTCCAACCTGTGATTCTCCTGTCCTAACCTCCCAAGTAATGGAATCACAGGTACACTCCACCTTTCTAGCAGCCTGGGATACAGATGCTTCGTTTCGTGCCGTGCACCATGGTTCTGCATTACTACAGCAGCCTCCTCCCGGGCAGCCCACCTCCTCCACCTCACCACCCACCCCTCAAATAACAAAGTGATTCTCTTTTAGAAGCCCCAACCACACGCCACTCCCTGCTTACTAGCCTCGGGTGGCCTTGCCCTGCAGTACAATAAAATCTAAACCTCTTACATGGCAGGAGGCTCTGGGCTCCACCTCCCTCTTTCACCAGGTTCCGCACAATTGCTCTGCTACTCCACACTATCCTCCCTGCACCTTTGCAAACACACTTCTCTCTCTACCTGCAAAGCTCTTCCAGCACATCTGCTCAGTTTGAATGTTGCCCCTCCACAAAGCATTTAATGGCTTTTTTTTTTTTGTACTGGGGATTGAACACAGGGGAATTCTACCTCCAAGCTACACCCTCAGCCCATTATTATTATTATTATTATTATTATTATTATTATTATTATTACTTTATTTTAATTTTGAAACAATCTTGCTAAGTTGCTGAGGCTGGCCTCAACCCTGAGAATCTCCTGTCTCAGCCTCTCAAGTACTGGGATTACAGGCATGTGCCACCACGAATGGTTCTCTGATGACCTTATCTAATAGCTACCACTCCTAATCCTCTGTTCTTTCTTTTCTCGCTAGCTCTTCTCCACATCCCGAATCATCTTCTGTCCAGGTCTTTGCTGAGTTACATGTCCACTTTATTGCTTTTCTTCTCCTAGTAGGCCGTAAGCTCTGAGAGTCCCCAAACCTTGTCTCTTTTGTGCACTACTGTGTCCCCAGCAGCTGGCCCTTAGTGGGCGCTCAGTGAATATTGATCGAATGGATCGGTTTCTTGGCCCAGTTGCTTTGTTCCAATCTCAGAGTTCCCTCTTTCCCAAATTCGAGGCTAGTCAGGGGGCGGCCCCCACGGCTACACCTCCCAGCCCCGCCCTCCAGGGCCCCGCCCACCGCCAAGGCCCCGCCCCATCCCGCCCCGCCCCGCCCCGCCCCGCCGCCGCGCGCAGACGCACGCAGGAGCCTCATGGAGGCGCTGGACGCTCCGAGCCGGTTGGCGGCGCGGCACGTGTAGTTGCCGTAATGCCGGGCGCTCACGTTGGCGAAGAGAAGCATCGAGCGGGTGCGCTCAGTCTGCACCTTCAGGCCTTCGGCCGTGCCGCTGCTCACCCTGCGGGGGACCCAGGTCAGGGTTGGGACAAGTCCTTCCAGTGGCGCGGCTCCCAGCCCCCCAGCCTTCTGTATCCCGAAGACCCCACGTCCTGCCGCGCACCCTATCGACCCCTCGCGTCGCGCTCTAGCTCCTCTGGGATTCCCTCTCCAAGAACCGCGGTCTCTCAGGGACACGGGTTTCCAGGTGTGCGCGCCAATCTCTAGGGGCTCTCAAACCCAGCCCCAGCGGGTCCCCTAAACCTTGCCGCCAAATCCGCAGCATCGCCCATCTCCAGACCTTCTCCCTGAATAATACGAGGACTCGGGGCTCACCCCCAGACCTTCTCCCTGAATAATACGAGGACTCGGGGCTCTGGCATTCACACTGGGACCCAAGTTATTCTCCCTGAGGCCCGGTAGACCCCACCACCTAGAAGCTAGACCCTCACTTCTCAGGACTCTGTGCCCTTTGAGCCCTCGGCCTGCCCCTGCCATCCACCGGACCAGGGGATCTCCGCTCCTCCCCCGCTCCCCATGGTCCGCCCCGGGACTGTCCTCACAGTTTGTCATCCTTGTACCACTGGAAGTCCGCGGGCGGCACGGCCATGGCTTCGCAGCGTAGGAGGGCGGCCCGGCCAGGGGCGGTGCGCGCGCTGGTCACGTCCGTGATGGTCGGAGGATCTGGCGAGGGGCGAGGGTCAGGGAGTTCTCGTAGTGGGTGGGGACTAAGGGGTCCTGTCCCAGACTTCTCCCTCATACCCGGGAGTCCCGCCCTCCCTCCCGCCAGCTTCCTCTTCCCGCGGTCAGACCCTTCCTTCCTAGAGACCCAGGGTCCCCGCCCTCCTTTCGTGACCAGGGATGCTCACAGTTGACTGTGACCAGCACGCGGCGGCTGTCGGGCGCCGAGTTAACCCCGTTGTGAGTCACACACTCATATTCCCCTGCCTGGCCCCGCTGGATGTCGGAAATCTCCAGGATCTCGCCCTCCGAGGTGAAGCCGTCTGTGGGGGAGGGAGCAGGAGGGGGCGGGGCCGGACACAAACACTTAACACGGGACAACACGGGTACAACACGGACACACATCAGCGGGGTGGGCACAACAGGGCCTGGAGTGCCCGGGTCTGTAGGAGCTGGGAGGGATCTGCGGGGTTGGGAAGAGTGAGAATGGGGCTTAGGGACTGGAACCCAGTGGGAAAGATTCTGGAGTTTGAGGATTCAGGAGATGTGGGGATCTCATGACTCAAATCATGGTGCTCTGAATACCCCGTGAGGGTGGAAGATCCCAGGGTCTTAGGTCTTAAAAGGATCCAGGAAATACAGATCCAGTTGGGGAGAGTCCAGAGTTCTGAGATCTAGCTCTTGGGGTCCAGAGAATTAGGACCCGGACATTGGAAATCACAATCCAGATACCTGGGACCTCATGACAGATCTACATTCACTGAAGACCCACTAGGATGTAGGGCATACAGGGATCCAGGATCTCAAGGCCAGGGCTGGGGAGGGGGGCTAGCAGATACAGTGGGGGCAAGATCCAGGAATCTGAGGTTTAGTAATTGGGTTCTGGGATCTCAGGGGATCCAAGAAATAGGACCTAGTGATTGGCACCAGGAGTAAGGATCTTGGGATCTGGTGGTGGAGATCCAGGTAAAAGGACTGGTAGAGCTGCATGTGATAGCACATGCCTGGAATCCCAGTACTCAGGAGGTTGAGACAGGAGGATCGCAGGTTTGAGGCCAGCCTCAGCAGTTTAGTGGGACCTTCAGCAACTTAGACCCTATCTCAAAATAAAAAATTAACTAGGGCTGGGGGTGTAGCTCGGAGGTAGAATGCTCCTGGGCTCAATCCCCAGAAAATACAAAAAAAGGCGGGGGTGGGGGAGGTAAGGGGGCTGGTGTTCAGGTACTTTGGTGCTTGCTGTTTGGAGGGAACAGTGAGTGGTGGTTCTCAGGGTTCATTAAAATAGATTGTGGAGTGGAGGGAACTCCTGATTTCTTCCGGGTCTGGGCAGGGACCTGAGAATGTGCATTTCCTACAAGTTCCCAGGGGATGCTAATGCTGGGGTCTGGGAACCACACTTTGGAACCACTGAGCTAGAACATCCAGCAGAAGAGGAGTGGGGATGGGACAGGAAGGTAGCAGTGTGGCCAGGACACAAGCACAGCTTGGCTTAGGACATCTAGTGATGGGACCGAGTTCAGGAGACTCTGAGCGGGTGGGGAGAGGTCGGGGCTGGGGCGTGGCAGGTGATGTGGAGGTGCTGGTCCAGCCTGGGTGGCAGGTGGGAAGCCAGTGGAGACGGTGCTAATGATCTGGGGTCTGGTGAGGAAGTATCTGGAGAGCAGGGTGGGAGGGGAAATCAAGTCACCAGAGGGCTGGGGGCGGTCACAAGTGGGGGAGAAAGGGGAATCTGGGGGTCCAGCTAGGAATACAGGGAATGGAGGGCCCAGACTATGGAGGTGGGGAAGGGGCTTTTGGTCGAGGGTGGGGTCTTCACCTCGGAGCTGCCTCCAGGTGACTGTGGGCTCCGGCCGCCCCACAGCCAGGCAAAGCAGGTTCACATTGCCCCCCTCATTCACAGTCACAGGTGACGAGATGTTCACAATGCGGGCAGGGACTGTAGGCACAGGGAGAGGAGGTCAGTGAGAGGCAGGATGTACTCTCCCAGGGGTCCAGGCCCAGCCCTCCTCCCTCACACTCAGGGATCCAGGCCAAGTCCTCCTCCCTCACACCCAGGGGTCCAGGCCCAGTCCTCCTCCCTCACACCCAGGGGTCCAGGCCCAGTCCTCCTCCCTCAGACCCAGGGTTCCAGGCCCCAGTCCTCCTCCCTCACACCCAGGGGTCCAGACCCCAGTCCTCCTCCCTCACATCTAGGGATCCAGGCCCAGTCCTCCTCCCTCACACCCAGGGGTCCAGACCCCAATCCTCCTTTCTCAGACCCAGGGGTCCAGGCCCCAGCCATTCACTCTGTCTTTCTGTACAACTCCCTCTTTGGTCTCTTGTCTTTTTTATTTCTTTCTTTCTCTCTCTCTCTCTCTCTTTCTCTCTCTCTCTTTTTTCAGTACTGGGGATTGAACTCGGGAGCATTCTACCTCCAAGCTACACCCCTAGCCCTATTTTTTAATTCTTTATTTTGAAACAGGGCCTCACTAAGTAGCTGAGGCTGGCCACAAACCTGTGATCCTCCTGTCTCAGTCTCCCAAATATTGGGATTACAAGTGTGTGCCACCACACCCGGCTGGTCTCTTTTTCTACCTTCATCCTAACTTGGTTTTTCTGTCTTCTGATCTGATTTCCTCTCTCCTTGTCTCTATTTTTCTTTATTATTATTTTAGAATTAATTCATTTAACAAATACTCATACACTACTTCCAAAAATACCCATATAGTACTTCTGGTGGTAGATTCTGTTCCAAGCACCATAGACCCTCACTAGGGGATCTGGGGTAGATATTACTATATTTTGCCAACTGTAAGACATGTGTGAGCTTTTCTTTCATCTTCCCTTTGAACAATTTCCAATCAGGGTGTTCTTGTAATATACGATTCCAGAGTTTAATTGACAGGGGTTTATTCTTTTCTGGTAGTGCATAAAATACAGGTGGCCCTTTTTTGTTGGGGTAGGGGTGGTGGTGGTGGTGGTAGTGTTGGTACAGAGCATTGAACCTAGGGGTGTTCTACCTCTGAGCTGCACCCCAGCCCCTTTTATATCTAATTTGAAACAAGGTCTTGCTAGATTGCTGAGGGTCTCACTAAGTTGCTGAGGCTGGCCTTGAACCTGTGATCCTCCTGTCTCAGCCTCCCAAGTACTGGGATTACAGGTGTATACCATGGCACCTGGCTACCAATGGCCTTTCTGATTGCCCAGGTCTTGGAGTTGACAAATGATGGCACCATCCCTATTTAGAGGATGAGGAGGCCAAGGTGGTCCTGCGTGCTCAGGGTCCCTTGGCTGGTGGGCGTTGGGACTGAGGTGGGAACTCAGGCAGCCTGACTCATGAGCTATGCTTGTTACAACCCCACTGGGCTCTCTGCATTCCCATCTCTCAGGGTGCTTCCTGCCCTCCTGAGCTTTGTCTCCCCACCCTCTCACTGTCTCCTGCCCCCTCTGGAGATGCTCGAAGCTGCATATCTCCTCTGCGCATTCTAAAGTGCATGCAGCAGTGTCTACACACTGGCTCACTCTCTTCCCAGCCCCACTAGGCACTGTTTTTGTTTTTGTTTTTCCTGGTACCAGCTCTGCACCCAGTCAAAGGTCTCAGCTCAGGTGTTATGTCTGGAAGCCTTCTCTGAGCCTTTTCCTTGGAAAATCAGCTCCAAAGAGGTGGTAACAGCCTGCCTCATTGTGTATCCTCAGTGCCTAGAACACGCCTTGCACATGGTGGGTGCTCAGCAGATGGGGCTCAGCAAATGCATGTGATCTTCTTCCAAGCACCCACACACACCCTGTAGCTCTCCCGCCCTAGAAACTGTCACAATGAAGAAGTGTCACTATCTGTGACTTCCTCCTCCTCCCTTTTTTTTTTTTAGTACTGAGGTGAGGCATTCTACCCAGTCTCACTGAACTGCTGAGGCTGGCTGGCCTTGAACATGCAATCCTTCTTTATCAGCCCCCCAAGTACTGGGATTATAGGAATGCACCACTGCACCCAGCAGATTCTGTTTGGCTGAAGTTCATGAGGGCATGGTTGTGTCCCCAGGATTGAGGAGCTGGATGAGTGCATATACAGTTGGTGGGGCAGTGGGAGCCCCCATACCCTCACTGTGTCTGGTGTGCCTTCCTCCCTGTCATCCTCCCTGCCACCTGCCCAGGGCCCTGGCTGAGGGCTCACCGTGGACGATGAGGTAGACCTGAGTGGTGTACGGCTGGTGGCGGGTCTGGAAGGAGCAGGTGTAGAGGCCCTCGTCACCAAGCCCCACCTGGGTGATGAGGATGGAGAACTCCTCGGGCGTGTTGATGAGCAGCCGCACCCGTGGGTCACTGGTCCAGCGGTCATTGCCCGCATACAGGATGTTGGAGCGGTTCAGCCATGCCACGCGAGTCACATGCTCATCGATGAAGCAGCTGCAAGGGGGTAGGGGGGAGAAAAAGGCTTCTCTACACACCCCACTACATCCCCAGGCCCCCCACAGGCCTGTGAGGCAGACCTCTCTCTGCACTGTACAGGTGGGTAAACTGAGCCTCAGAGGGGTGTGGTGAGCCCAGGTGCACAACAGCTGATGTTTGGATGTACGTGTTGTGTGTCGGAGACCCTAAGAGGGGGGACAGACACTCCGGAAAAGAGACGAGGTTGCAGCAGGAGGGCCCAAGAGACCCAGAGAGAGGGGGCAGAGACCCAGAGAGGGAGACAGAACCCAGAAAGAGGGGGGCAGAGACCCAAATAGAGAGACCCAGAGAGAGAGAGAGAGAGGGAGACAGATTCAGAGAGAGAGGGACAGAGGCCCAGAGATGTGCAGCAGAGATCTGGGGAGACAACAATCCTGGCCCCCATTTACTGAGCATCACAATGTGTGTGCGCTCTAAGCACAGTGTGTATGACCATCTCTCTGCTCCTTTGACAGCCAGAGACACCAAGGTGCCAGGGGGAGCAGGGCTCAGAGTCCAAACCCCTAACAGCCCAGCTCCTGGTGGGGCGGCATCCCCCAAGCCTTCCCCATGCTGGGACTCTGAAGAGGCTAAGATAAGGCCCTGCAGGTAAGGGGACCGCAGGCCTTCGGGAGATCTCCAGAGCTCTTGTGTCAGGAGTACCTGAGGGTGGCATTGTCGCCTTCGCACACTGTGTAGTTGTCGGCGGGAGAGCTGAACTCCAGGCTCTGGGACAGCAGCCCTGTGGAGGGAGGGGTGGCTTAGCCCTGGCAGCAGGGCGGGGTCAGGTGTGGCATATGCACAGGGAGGGGGGAGACACAGATGCCTCCATGCACACACATTGATGTTTCCAGAGGCACACGCAGGGCAGACAGCTTCCCCCAGGACTTCCCTGATGAGGACAGGTGGGCTCACCTGGACCATACACCTCCAGAGACCTAATCACAGCGCGCGCGCACACACACACACACACACACACACACACGCACACACCTACAGGAAATAAACACACAAGAGCCACGTGTGGTAGTGCAATCCCAGTACTTGGGAGGCTGAGAAAGGAAGATCAAAGGTTCCAGGACAGACTCAGCAAGTAGTAAGACTCTCATCAACCTAGTGAGACCTGTTGTAAAATTAAAAAATAAATAAATAAATAAAAAATAAACTAAACTAAAAAATAGGGCTGGGAGGTGTAGCTTGGAGGTAGAATGCCCCTAGGTTTAATCTCCAGTGCAAAAAAAAAAGTTTCTGGGTTCAATTTCCAGCCTCACAAAAACAGGAAAATTCACCAAGTGATGTGTGCATATATGTTTGTACCACTTTGAATTTCATCATGATGTATAACTACATTGCAACAATAAAACTAATACATAAATATGGCTGGGGGTGTAGCTCAGAAGTAGAATGCCCTATTTCTATGCCAAAACAAACAGTGTAATCACAGACACAGGGACAGATACATATACACCCAGGTACTTGTATATACAGACACATACACAGGCACAGATGCATACAAATACACATATGTACACAAAGATACCTAGATACACACAGGAACACAGACCTCCCCAAGAAACACACACCCACACACCAACCCACACTTATCTACACACAGACCCACACTTATACACATGCACAGATCTACACGCATAGACCCACACATGTACACATACACACATCAATTCAGAAGTACATGGGCCGACATACAGAGCCAGCTGTATACAGATCTCCACGCAGACATGTATGCACACAGACGTGTAGACACGCTTCCATCACAGACGTACACCCTTAGACACAGTGTACAGCCCCAACTCGAACCTTTGCATACACACGTCTGCTGGACACGCCTGTGTGCCTGTGCCTGCTGGGCATGCCCACGCCTGCCTGCACACTCCGCGCGGCCCCCAGGCCCCATCACCCCCACCATTTCTCTCTCCATGGACCGTGGCCAGCAGCTGGATCCAGGCCAGGGAGTGGAGGCGGAGCACGCCAAGGCAATGGAGACAGCGCCGGGCAGAAAGGGAGAGAGGCCAGCCGGGCTGGATGACCTTGGAGGCCTGGAGCGGGAGGGCCCTGCGCGGGCTGCCCTGCCCCCAGCCTGGGAAGAGGAGCTAATTAATCTAATGAATTAATTGCCCGTGCTGCCCCAATGACTCCCAGGGGCCCTCTCCATCAGCAGCCCCTCAGGATGGGGCCAGGACAGAGCCAACTGCAGTGGTCGGTGGGGCTCTGGGGCTCGGGGCTGAGCACTGCAGCCCTGTGGCCTGGATTCACTCAGGCCACAGTCACTACTGCCCTATGAAGAGCCCAGGATGGAGGGAGGGGGCTGGTTCTCCCTCAGCTGTACACAGTGGACACTGCCACATTCAGCCCTGGCCACAGTGGGGTGAGTACACACACACACACACACACACACACACACACACACAGTGTCACCAGGCCCCAAAAAGGACAGAGACACAGCAGAAGAGGAAATAGTCCTAGCTTCTCAGTTGCACACAAAGCTATGGCCCTGTGTGGAGGGATAAGCACATACAGTCACACGGGCACCCACAGTCCCAGACACACGCCAGCAGACGTCAGCTGGAAAAAAACAAAAAACAAAAAAACAGCTCTTTCCCAGAAGTGGTCAGACGGTGGCATTCAGCCACAGAGGGGCAGTCCTGTGCCAAGCAGCACCTGTCCACGAAGTCACCCCACCAAATGCCACTGGTTTCCATAAGGTTCACAGACACCAACAGTCCTCCATGTACAGCTGCAAAGACCACACACGGTTACAGTCCTACCCTGAGGGGCAGACATGCACACACACACACGCTTGATGGGTCATACTGACGTTACCAATCCGAGGGGACACTTCCCCATTCCTACTTTAGAAAGTCCTGGGTCAGACTTACACAAGGCTACAATCTATCTAAGGGGACAGATACTATCACATCCCCTCAAACACAAAGGGGCCACCCTGGGCTCAGAATCAGGTGCAAAATGCCATGGTGTCACCCATGATCAGATCACACAGGGCCACACGCACATACACACAAAGAAGCTGGAAAGTCACCTATGAAATGGTACACCTGGACTGAAAGGCAGTTACAGATCACACCATTCAGTTCCGTAAGACAATCACATGTGGGCATTAATATCCCTTCCTACCCAGGTGTGATGACTCATGCATGTAATCCCAATACTTCTGAGGCTGAGACAGGAGAATTGCAGGTTTGAGACCAGCCTTGGCAACTTAATGAGACCCTTAGCAACTTAGATAAATAAATAAGTCAATAAGTCTGGTGATTAGCTTAGAAATAGAATGCCCCTGAGTTCAGTCCCCAGTACCCCCCTCCCACAAAAGATCCCTTCCTAGGTTGACCAAAACATACCCCCCCCAAAGGATTTGTCAAGCTCCTGCTGATGCATCCTAGGCCAGGGTCCATTCACCGCAGGGTGCTTAAGAACATCCCTCGTCTGAATCCACTTGATGCCAATTGATTCCTCCACCCTACAGTGGGGGTGACCCCAGAACAGCTCCAAACACTGCCAGGTGCCCCCCAGGAGACAAATCACACCCCACTGTCCCATCCAGAGCCATAGCTGCCCTAGAGGAAGGCCTAAGGCTTAAGAACTTGGGAGCAGGAGCTGTCCAAGGTACCAGCCCAGGTTCCATGAGTGCTGGGCTCCTGGCCTGGAGTGGGGAGTGGACCCGCTACCCTCTCCCAAGGAGGCAGGGCATGCCCTGGTGGTCAGAAATACTGACAGATGGACACACACACACACACACACACACACACACACACACACACCCTCCAATGCCATCTTACCAAACCTCAGAGTTGACTGTGTCCCTCCCGGAGCTCCCATTACTCCAGAACCAAGTTCCAGACCCTCTGCCTGGTGTCTGCCTGGGGTCCTATGTCGCTCTCCTGCCCTGTCTCCCCCGCTCCTATGCAGTCCAAGCTGCATTTCCTTCTTTCCCCAACCCCTGCCCTGTTGAAACTCTCCTCCTTCCCCAGGGACCTAGTATAAGGGAGCCCTTCCCAATCACCCAGGGGAGCTCCTACCCTCCTCCCAGAGCTCAAATCACATGCATCTTGGATCAGAGCTGTCTTTCTTCCCATCTGACTTAGGGACTGGCTCATAGGCAGTCTCAGGAAACCTGTGACAAAACAAATCCATCCCTCAAGCCAGCCTTTGGTTCTTGAGTGTGTGTGTGTGTGTGTGTGTGTGTGTGTGTGTGTGTGTGTGTCTGTGTGTGTCTGTGTATGAATATGGATGGCCCAAGCCTTTGTATCTGTCTCACAAATTCCCCAAACTCTGGGATCAGGAGGCCCCTCTTGTGCTGTATGACCTTAGGCAAGTTCCTTCCTCTCTCTAGACTATAGTCAAGAGGGTTGGGAGGAGGGTCAAGCTAATCCCTTTTTTATACAGGGCTCACTTTTTTTTTGTTTGTTTGGTGGTGGTGGTATGGGGATTTAACTCAGGGGCATTCTACCTCTGAGCCGCACTCCCAGTCCTTTCCTTATTTTATTATTATTATTATTATTATTATTATTATTATTTGCAGGACTGGGGTTTGAGTCCAGAGGTATTCTACCTCCAAGCTACACCCCAGCCCTATTTTTATTCTTTATTTTGAAACAGGGTCTCACTAGGTTGTGGAGGGCTTCACTAAGTAGCTGAGGCTGGCCGAGAACCTGCGATCCTCCTGTCTCAGCCTCCCAAGTACTGGGATTATAAGCATGTGCCACCACACTTGGCTTATTTTGAAAAAGGGTCTTATTGAGTTGCTGAGGGTCTTGCTAAGTTACTGAGGCTATCCTCAAACCTGAAATCCTCCTGTCTCAGCCTCCCAAGTACTGGGATTGCAGGTGTGTGCCACCATGCCCAACTAAGTCTGACCTTCTTAAGAGTCCACAGCCCACTCTGCATCTGGACCTGGCTCCTCCCTGTTTAAAAAAAAATAATAAAAAGGGCTGGGAGTGTATCTTAGAAGTAGAAAGTCCCTGGGTTCAATGCCCAGTACAAGTAATAATAATAATAATAATAATAATAATAATAATACGACACAGCAGTGCTGGGAAGAGTCCTGGGGAACAGCAGGATCACAGGGTCCCTGCCCCTGAGAGTTTACAGTCCAGACTAGCTGACCTCATACCTGTTTGATAAATTAGGGAATGAAAGTCACAGGTAGGTTATTTCTCTCAAGAGAGAAAGAGATTTCTACAAGCTGAGTGACCTTGAGTTAGAGATCAGACTCTCTGGAAGGAGCTTGGGCTAAGCTGGGACCCTCCACAGGGACGGGATGCTCTGATTCTGGGCCTGGGAGTGTGTGTGAGCTTGTGCAGGTCACTCCAGGAGCCAGTTATTAGGCCAGGGGAGGGTGGGGACCTGGAGGCCTTGCTCTGGCTGGAAAGGGCTGTGAGAAGGGACTGGGCCTGCTATGGCTGGTACCAAGGAGCCCCCGGCCTTATCCTCCTTTTTGTTGAACTCGGAAGTCTTTGGGCCTTTAGGTAGGTGCTGCCCAGGGGTCTAGATGTTGGGCCCAGAGTCCTGGTACTGAATGCTGTGTAGAGGCTGGCTCCTTTCTGCTGGTCCTGGTCCTCACCACAGGGACTTTGCATCGTCTGTGTCCTCTTTCCTGAGATCCCTCCCTCCCTCCCTTCCTTCCTTCCTTCCTTCCTTCCTTCCTTCCTTCCTTCCTTCCTTCCTTCCTTCCTTCCATACTGGGGATTAAACCCAGGGCTATTCTACTTCCAAGCTACAACCCCCAGCACTTTTCACTCTTTAATTTTGAAACAGGGTCTTGCTAAGTTGCTGAGGCTGGCCTCGAATCTGCAATCCTCCTGTCTCAGCCTCCCAAGTATTGGGATTACAGGTGTGTATGATTGCTTTTTAATCACTCTGTCCCCACACTGAGCTATGCTCCATGAGGACAGTCACTTGTTCTGACTGGCTCACTGTCATAGACATCTCCCCTGTGCCTAGCACAGTGACGATATGCTCGACAAACATTTGCTAAATGAACCAATGAAGCAAAGCTCACAATTCTGTCAAGCTGGGAGCTCAGAGGTCCTGTGGACAGCTGGTCAGTGGCAGCAACAGGACTCAACCCCAGGCTTCTGGGCTTCCCTTGTCCCCTCCCAGGCTATTGTCACCCCACCAGCTGCTCAAGGAGCAAAGGGAGCCCCAGCCCACTTGCTACAGCTGCCATTTGATTTTTGTTGAATTTCTTCACGATACAATATAGCAATGTTTGTGAATGAATAGGCACACATGAGGGTGTGTGATGTGTTGGCATAAAGGATTTAGAAAAAAATTAAAAGGAGCTTAATATTTATGGATGCCAGGGAGGTTCTGTTAAGTGGAAATAAGCCAGTTGCAGAGAAATGGGCTTATTTTGTTTCTAATTTGGGAGAAACATCAACAAACCAACCAGTCCTCTCCTTACATTGACCTGTGCATTGAGTTGGGGTTTGTATACGTGAGAGAAAACTGGAGGAGATGTGCTGTCCAAGCTGGACAGGTGCTTTTGAGACACTAAAGGAGAATTCTCCCAGGGCAGGGCTGGGGCATGATGGGGTTTGGGGTGTGTGTGTGTGTGTGTGTGTGTGTGTGTGTGTGTTACTGGGGATTGAACCATTCTATCTTCAAGCTACACCCCCCAGCCCGATTTTATTTCTTATTTGGAAATAGGGTCTCACTAGGTTGATGAGAATCTCACTACTTGCTGAGGCTGTCCTTAAACCTGTGTGTGATTCTCCTATCTCAGCCTCCCAAAGTACTGAGATTACAGGCATGTGCCACCACACCTGGCTTGAGGATGCTATTTTGAATATCTTATCATGGGCTTTAAAAAAAAAGCGTTTGTGTGTGGGAGGTAGTAGGGGTTGAACTCAGGGGTGTTCTGCCTTGAGTGAGCTACACCTCTAGCCCTATTTCATTTTTTAAAATTTTGAAACAGGGTCTCTCTAGGTTACATGCACTTCTGGCCTTGACCCTGCAATCCTCTTGTCCCAGCTTCCCAAGTACTGGGATTACAGAGATGTGTCACCATGCCCGGCGGCCATGAGCTTTTTTTTTTTTTTAATATAGTACAAACTGTCAGTAGGCAGGTAGACAGACTGCCTGTCTGGCTATGTATTGACTCATCCCCACCCCATCTTCTCTGGTCCTGAGTTTCTTAGATGGAGAACCTAAGACCAGAGGTGGGAAGGGACTTGACCAAGGTCACAGGCTGCCTTCTGGATAACAGTCCCCCCCTCCCCAGCCAAAGGATGTGTGCAAGATTAATGATTTATGGGTTTTTTTTAAACTGGTGATTGGGTCCGGGGACATTCTACCTCCCAGCTACACTCCCAGCCCTTTTTATTTTTTATTTTGAAACAGGGTCTAGCTAAGTTGCTGAGGCTGGCCTCGAACCTGCAATTCTCCTGTCTTGGCCTCCCAAGTATGGCAATTGCAGACATGTACCACTGTGCCAAGCTGATTTCTGGGGTCTTGAAGATGGAAAGTGGAAAATAGGAAGTTACCTTGAGAATAAAGGGGGAGGAAGAGGAAGGCAGGAGAAATGGGTCACAAAGGTACCCATTGGGAAACGGAGAGGGAAGGAAGAAGTCTGACAGAGAAAGGAAGAAGGAAACAGAGAGAAGGGATGAAGGTATGAGGGAAGGAACCAGGAAGAGAGGAGGGACTCACACCTGGGGTGATGATGGGAACACTTTGAGAGGCAGAGAGAGACAGATGTGACGCTGTGCCGAGACCAGCAGGGAGGAGGACACAAAGACCCAGAGATGGAAACAGTGGACTGTCACCAGCAAATGACAGAGACAGCACAGTGGTCTCTAGAAATGAGACCCAAGGCAACCAGTGCTAAAGGGCAGAGAGAAAGAGTGGGTGGTCAGCAAATCAGATGACCAGTTAGCCTTCCTCCCCAATGAGGGGCTAACTCGGCTCTGTCTCCTGGCCTGGCTGCAGGGATCTGCTTGCGGGGACTTGGGTGTCCTGTCTGGATGGCGCTGTGTTTGTTGACTGTGGGTGTCATCAGGGGCGGCCTGGGCTTGGATCCTGTGGTAGTGTTTATGTGGCTGTGCATATCTGTCTGGAAGGCGGGGGTGGGGGGCTGCTTCCTTGAGTCCATGGGGTTACTGTGTTGGACTCCCTGATTGTATGTCTCTGACTCTAACCCTTGTTCGGGTCTAGGCCTGGGAGAATTCTCCAGAAGCACTGGATTAACACGGTTCCCTGCCTCCTGAGCATCCACCCCCCAGCTTCCTGCCTCCTTGCTCTCTGGCTCTCCTTCCCTTTCCCTCGGAGGGGAATCTCCTTGACCATCCCCTCCCAGCCAGGCCCTGCCAGGGAGACAAGGTCTAGCCACACATCTTCCATGCAAAACTCCCTCCCCCAGGCTCTGACCCCACTGGCAGGGCTGAGATTAACCCTGTGACCCCTTTTAACCCTTCCTTTCCCTCCTCTTCCAGTCCTTCCCCTGTCCCTCATGCTCTGCCCTGCCCAGGAGCGGAGACATTCATCAGAGCTTCAGAATCAGTCTCCATCCCAGCGCCCCAACTTCCCAGATCAGCACCATTCCCCCACATAAAACTGCAAAACCCCAAACGCCAACACTTTCTCTCAGCCTAGAGGACCCAGCTGGGAAATTTCAGCTCCTTCCCCCCCCCCCCCTTTTTGGCCCTGGTACTTGGGTCTGTGTATATCCAGTCCCCTCCTCTTACTGACCCTGGGAAGACCCATCCCCACACCTCAGACTCCCGCGTACCCCACCCCCCAGGCAAAGACTCCCTCGGGGACCCTCTCCAGGCAGACTACACCCTTGACAGGCATCATCCCCACATCTCGCACCCCAACTCAGTGGGAGATTCTGCCCAGGAACCCTTCCTTACCCCAGCATCTGAGCCCCTCCCTGATCCGGAGCCGCACACTCCGGGCCCCAGGCCGGGACAAGGTGTCCGCGACCCCCTTGTTGGCGGGGAGAAGCAGACCTCCTCCCCTAGGCCCAGACTTGGGCCCCGGGACGCGACCCCCCGGATCCGGACTTCCAAGGACCCCCTTCCCGAGCAGGGAATGTAACCCCTGTCCTCGGGCCCAGACCTTTACGTCCAGCCCTCCCCTTCCCGGCGCGGGGATGCAGCCCCGCACCCCGATCCCATCCCCCGTCCGGGACCCCTGCGTCCCGGCCGAGCCCCCCGCCCCCGGCGCTGCGGTACCTCGGCTGATGACGGCCAGGCCGGCCAGGGCGGCGGCGGCGAGAAGCCGGAGCCGGGCCCCGGGCGCAGGGGGGGGCATCGCGGCAGCGGCGGCGCGGAGGGGGAGGGGAAAGGGGGGGCCGGTCCGGGGCGCGCGAGGCCTGGGGGAGAGGGGGAGGGGGAGGGGGACCCCGCCTGCGGCTGCACCGGCCCGGGGGGCGGCGGGGGCGGGGGGAGGGGGCTGGGGGGGCGCGACGAGGCGGCCGGAGCTGCTGCAGACCCGGGGAGGGGGGCGGCGCTGACGGGCAGGGAGAACGGCCAATCAGGGGAGGCGGGGGGCCGCGGAGGCGGGGTCGAGGGGGGGTTGCTTGTAGGAGGGAGAGGCCTTTGTTACTGCGGTCCGGCCCCTACCCCGCCCGCCCCCGGCGCCCGGCAACTGCCCCTTCTGCAGAACCTGGGTCTGAGATACTTCCTAAATAGATCCCTCCTTCCGGTCTCAATCTCATCCTCCCTGGGATCCCGGAGCTAGACCTCAGCTTTCCTCCCTGGGACCCAGGGGTCCAGGCCCCAGCCCTCTTTCTTCAGACCCCGGGGTCCAGACCCCAGACCTCCCTCAGACTCAGGAGTCCAGGTCTCAGCCCTCCTTCTGCGGACCTGGGGTCCAGACCCCAGTCTCCTCTTCCCTCAGACCCAGAGATCCAATCCCCAGATCTCTCTTCCTGTGGGACACAGTTCAGCTCCTCCATTTACTTTTTTTTTTTTTTTTTGTATTGGAGATTAAGAACAGGAGCATTCTACCTCTGAGCTACAGCCCAGGCCCTATTTTATTATTTACTTTTGAAATAGGGGCTCACTAAGTTGCCGACCAAGTTCCTGACGCTGGCGGCGAACTTGGGATCCTACTGTCTCAACTTCCCAAGTACCTGAATTACAAGTGTGCGCCACCACACCTGTCTCCACTTACTTTTATAAATAACTTAAACACTGACTTCCTGGTGAACATTTTCTTCCCTCTGTCCATGCTCATCCCCAGAAAAACAGGGAAATTGGGTGGAAACTGGAACCTCCTCTTGGAAGCAAAAGTCAGGGGTGGGGAGAGACAACCCAGGGTTTAGATGCAAAACCTCTGGATCCCCATTCTTTCACTGATTTGGTTGTATGACCTTGGTCAAGTCAGTTCTCATCCCCAAACCCCAGGTCTTTCATCTGGGAGATGGAATAATCCCTATTTCCTGAGGTTACTGAGAGTGAGGGAGATCCTAGAGGAGATGTGGACTCTGCCCAGCATCCCAGAAACCTGCAGTTAGTTCCCTCCTCCCCCTCCCACTGTGCATCCTACATTATGGCATTGCTAATAGATGGAGCAGCCCCCTGCCCACTCAGGGGAAGGGACCAGGCTAGGGAACCCCCAAAAGAGGCCTCTCCAAAGCCAGATTGTGAAGGATAAACCAGTGAGTGCAGAACCACACTGCCTGGGTTTGAGTTCTGGATTCCTTGCTGCTTGGCTCTGTGACTATGGGCAGGTAGCATGGCCCTTCTGTGCCTCACTTTCCTAACTTAGAAGGGGGCTAAAAGCTGTTCTACTTTCAGAACTAGAAGTTGGGGTCACCAGACTCATAGGATTCAGAACCCTAAGCATAGATCATCAGAAAATTCAATAAGTTATTAATATAGGCAAATGACATAGAGCAAGCTAAACACTCAATAAAGGGCAGAAATCAATACTGAGGGATAGGATAGCAGAGGGCAGAGATGAAGAGCACAGGACCTACAGAGGTTAGCTCCCTGTCCGTTCTCACCACACTGTCCATCACAGCGGACCTAGTATCCTCAGAGTATCTCAGCTCATTCCTCTATGCTGTTCTCAAGCTGTTTCCTCGTCCCTGAGCATCCTTTCTTCCTGTTTATGCCTCCCCCACTTCTCTCTCCTCCCCCCACTCCCCATCCCCTGAGTCCTAGGGTGTTTTTTTTTTCTTTTAGTTTTGTTTTTGTACTAGGGATTGAACCCAGGGGCATTCTACCTCCTCTAAACTATACCCCAACCTTATTTTGTTTTGAAACAGGGTCTCACTAAGTTACTGAGAGTCTTGCTCAGTTGCTGAGTCTGACCTTGGATCTGGGATCTTCCTGTCTCAGCCTTCCAAGTACTTGGATTACAGGCGGGTGCTACCATGGCTAGCTATTTATTTTTCCTTATAAAGTAATATTCCAAGGTTCCAGGGATTCAGATTTGATGTCTTTGGGGGCCATTATTCAGTCCCACCCCACCCCATATTCTGCTTGCCTGCTTCATGCCCAGAGACTGACCTCTACTGACCATATCTGCCCCCTTGCCCTTCAGCCTTAAGGTAGGCTTGTCCCAAAGGGAGGTGCAGATGGAATGCCAGAAGGTGGCTAGAGGAGACACTCCCCTGTGCTTGCTGTTCTACTTTGGTTCTGGCTGCAGTAGCCACACCACCTGTCAGGTGGGCCCTCTCCCATGGTTCACAGTTCTCATGTAAGCCTCAGTTCTACCGTCTCTCCCCCTGGTTCCTCCAGAACACAGCAAAATCTGGCGAGAGCCCTTCCTTCCTGTTGCTCAAAGCTGGGAGCCAACTTACAATGATTCGACTTGCAATTTTTTGACTTTACCATGGTGGGGAAAATGGCACATGCTCAGTAGAAGCTGTCCTTTTGAATTGTGATCTCTTCATGGACTAGCCATATGCTGGAGGATACTTATGATGCTAGGCAGGGGCAGCTCCCTGTCAGCTCCGTGATCACAAGGACAGACAACTGACAGCCCAGAGCTGAGATGTTCAGTAGGCAAGGGGTTTTGAGTGCATTTTCAATTTCAGATATTTCCAATTTACAATGGGTTTGTCATGATGCCACCCCACTCTAGGCTGAGGACCTTCTGTATCTGTAATTTGCATGCATCCCTGTAAATGACACCTTCCTTAGGAAGTCTTAGAGATCCCACTTCTGGGGCTGTCTCCTCCCAGCCAGGAGCCTGCTCACTAGCACCTTCAGTGCACCTGCTGTTATTCATTTTGAGACAGGGGCTTTATGGGGCATGGGCCAAGGCCAGAAGCCCATGGGTGATGATGCTTAGGGGGCTCATGAGTGTGAAAAGATGCCCAATTTCACATCAAATAAGAGAAACAAAAATCTCCATGTTCACAGACACTATCTACTGGATGAGCACTAAAAAGAACCTAGTAACATGCTAAATTGGCGATACCAGTTGTTGACAAGAGGGATACTGACTCCCTTTCCATGGAGGGCAATTTGGTCTGAACCATGAAAACAATGCAACTACCCTTTTCTCTTCTCTTCTCTTCTCTTGCTCTCTCTCACTCTCTCCTCTCTCCATCTCTCCTCTCTCCTCTCCCCTCCCTCCCTCCCTTTTGGTACTGGAGATTTAACCCAGGGGGCACCTTACCTCCAAGCTATGCCCCCAGCCCTTTATATTTTGAAACATGGTCTTGCTAAGTTGATGAAGCTGAGTTCCAACCTTCAGTCCTCCTATCTCAGCCTCCCAAGTGCTAGGATTCCAAATGTGAGCCACTGCACCTGGTGCAATTGTCCTTTAACCTGGAAAATACACACCAAGAGCTTTCTCTGGCAGAGGTATTCTTAAACTTGGCCAGAGGCAAAAAGATCATCAGGGTAGGATTACTTGTGCCTGGAGATGACTATCTGGTTGAATGCCTGTCATTAGCAAGGGCTGCTTAGGTACACTGTAGTATATTCCTACCATGGGTGTCTTAGTCCATTTTCTGTTGCCATAACAAAATACCTGATGCCAGGTAATGCATAAAGAAAAGTCATGTGTTTGACTCATGCTTTGGATGGCAGCAAAGTCCACATAATATGGTTTCTGGAGGGGTCTCCCTGGGTGCATTACAACACGGTGGATGGCATCATGTGGAAGGAAGCACATTTGACAGAACCCACATGACCCAAGAGTAAATAAGACTCCAGGGAGGGGCTAGACTCACTCTCTGATAACAACACATTCTCATGAGAACGCATCCAGTCACACAGGAAAACTAACCCACTCCCTGGAGATAGGCATGGATCCCTTCTGAGGGCAGTGCCACCACGATCTAATCATCTCATCATCTCTCACAAGGAGATGACTAATGGTCCTACTACCTCAGTCCTGTTACACTGGGGACCAAGTTTCTAGCATATAAGCCTTTGGGAGACAAAATACATCCAAATGATAGCAATGAATTACTAGGACACTGCTAAAGAGATGAGACTGCTGATATGGAGCAGGTTCTAAGGCTTCTGAAAAAGACTGGAGCATATAACACTGTGAAAAATAACAAGAAATGTACAGTCAGGTGCAGCAGCACATGCCTATAATCTCAGCACGTGGGGGTAAAGACGAGAGGAGTGCAGGTTGGAGGTCAGCCTCAGCAACTTAGCAAGACCCTCAGGAACATAGCGAGACCTTGTTTCAAAATTAAAAATAAATAGGGCTGGGGGTGTAGCTCAGAGGTAGAATGCCCCTGGATTCAATCCCCTGACCTCACCCTGAAAAGACTGCCTTCCCAACTGTCTATACCCAGGACATGATCAAGCATGGTACCCACTTTAGGATAAACTTTCCTTTTTCTGTGCCATGTCCTTGGAGTTGTGCTGGGTACTAATAATAGCAGCTGAAGACATTCACTAAACAAAGCTAAATGACCTAGGGGGTTGGCTGGGAGCCTGAGTGCTCCGGCTCAGGCGTCTCTACCTGCATTCTATCATGTAGGCTTCTTAACCTGAGTCTCGGTGCCCTTCTCTATAGGATGGGGATAAGGGTGGTATCCACTTCCTAGGGCTGTGGAGAGCCAGTGGTGTGGTGGTTGGTTCTACATGTCAACTTTCTTAAGCTTGAGTCCCCAGTGATTCCATCAAACACTGGAAGAGGTGTTGCCCTACACGTATTTGTAGATGTGAATGACATCACTAATCAATACTTTACTGTATATGTTTGAGGTGCACGGTGTGATGCTTTGATGTAATTTACATACTGAAATGATGGCCACAGAGAAGCAAATTAACACCCAACTCACCTCACACAGCCACCTTTGCTGTTGTCCTGATGAAATGATTTTACATGAAGGAGATGATCTGCAGGAATATGGGTGAGCCTAATTCCATCAGTTCAATGGCCTCAGGAGCAGTGGAGGTTGCTCAGGAGAAGAGAAGATTCCAAGGTGGGCCTTGACTTCTGCTGCTGCTCAAGAGTCTCCAACCTACCCATCCTGCTTGCCAACCCTGTGGCTCTCAGACCTGCTGTCTTAGTTCCAGGTGCTACAACGAAGACCGTAGACTGGATGGCTTATAAACAACAGAAACTTCTTTCTTACAGCTGGTGGCTGAGAAATCCAAGATCATGGTGCAGGCAGATTTGGCATCCAGAGAGGGTTGCTTCTGGTTCTTACGTGGTGTCTTCTACAGTGTCTTCACAAGGCAGAATAGGAGGACTCTAAAGGCTCCAATCTTTTTTTTTTTTGGTTTTTTTTTGGCGGTACGGGGGATTGAACTCAGGGGCATTCTACCTCCGAGCTATACCCCCAGCCCTATTTTTTATTCTTTATTTTGAAACCGAGTCTCACTAAGTTGCGGAGTGCCTCACTAGGTAGCTGAGGCTGGCCGCGAACCCGGATCCTCCGGTCTCAGCCTCCTGAATGCTGGGATTACAAGCGTGCGCCAGCACGCCCGGCTTAAAGGCTCCAATCTTATGACCTAATCACTACCCAAAGCCCCAGGGCTGGGGTTGCAACATATGAATTTGGGGAGGATGCAGACAGACTGTAGCACCCACTTCTCCAAACCCCCAAACCACATAAGTAAGTCCTTTCTTGGCAATGGATCTTGGTGTGGCTCTGCTACTGGTGCTGTTTCTCTGGTGGCACTTTGATGAATACACATGGGAAGATCCCACTAGTTCCATCCATTTTCCTGCAAGTTACATAATTTTGTCTTTCCTTCCTTCCCTCCCCTCCCTTCCTCTCTCCCTCCCTCCCTCCCTCCCTCCCTCCTTTTTTGCAGTACTGGGGATTAAACCCAGGGGCACTCTACCTCCGAGTTATACTCCCAGCCCTATTTTTTTATTCTTTATTTTTGAAACAGGGTCTCACTAAGTTGCAGAGAGCCTCATTAAGTAGCTGAGGTTGGCTGCAAACCCGAATCCTCCAGTCTCAGCCTTCCAAGTATTGGGATTACTTATAAGCATGTGCCACCACACCCGACTCTAATTTTGTTCTTCTTTATGGAGGAGTAAAACTTCATTGTGTATATACTCTGCATTTCCTTTTTCTTTTGGCACTTGGAATTGAACCCAGGGTCATTCTACCTCTGAGCTATACCCCTAACCCTTTTTATTTTTAATTTTGAAATACAGTCTCACTAAGTTGCTCAGGGTCTTGCTACATTGCTGAGGCTGGCTTCCAATCTGTAATATTTCTGTCTCAGTCTCTCAAGTAGTGGGATTATAGACATGTACCACCACGTCTGGCTAATTTTGTTTCTCTTTACAGATGAATAAAACTCCATTGTGTGTATACACCACATTTTCTTCATCTATTTGTCTGTTGATGGACATTCAATTTGGTTTCACAGTTTGGCTATTGTGAATTGTGCTGCTATAAACATGGGTATGCATGTGTCACAAAGGGAAGGGGGGGAGAGAGATTGAGGAAGGAAACAGTTCAAATAATGCCATGTTCATATATTAATGTATCACTACCAATCTCACTAACACGTATGGAGGAGGAGGAGGGGGAGTGAGGTGGAAAATACAACAAGTGCTGTGTGTATGTCTGTATCACTATGAATTTCATGATGTATAACTAAAATGCACCAATAAAAGCACACACACCCCCCACACACACGGGAAGACCCACGTGCTGTGCTGAGAACACAGTTGGTATTGGACAAAGGGCTCAGGGGGCGTGAGCTGCTATTCCATTGCCCTTAACACCATGCCACGGGCTGAATGACCATGAGCTTGTCTTCACCTCACGCTGATGGAAGGTCGTAATGTTAGGCTCCCACTTTGCAGATGAAGCTGGGGTTCAGAGCACAAGTGACCAACATTCAGGACCAGAGCTGGGATTCAAACACAGGTGGCCCAGTTCCAGTGCCCAGGTGGCTGGCACAAAGGTTCATATTCCCAGGCCCCCCTTGCAGTGACCCATGATGGGTTCCCCAGCCAGAAGAGGAGGGATGGGGACAGTCTTATATGGCCATTTTCCAAACCTAGCAGAGTGGATGGAACCCAAAGGGTTACCTATATGTGACTAGAATCAAGAGAGACAGACAGACTATGGGGGTGGGGTGGGAGGGTGGAGCCTAGACTTGCTTCTCAGGGCAGCAAATCCTCACAGAGTCTTCCCCAGTCTGTGCTCTGCCTTCTAGTCTCTGAGGTTGGGAGAATCCCAATGGATACAGCTCCCAGTAACGGGCAGGAGAGGGCAGGGGCTCCTCATATCTGGCTTCACCCCTCATGCTGAGGCCTTGGGAAGGAGGCTCTGCTTTTTAAAAGAGGGAAATTCCAGTACGTGGGAGGCTGAGACAGGAGGATCACAGCCTCAGCAATTTAAATGAGATACTTTTCAAAATAAAAAGGGCTGGGGTGTAGCTCAGAAGTAGAACATCCCTGGGTTCAATCCCCAGTACCACAAGAAAAATGAAGAAAAAAAAGGGTATCCTGCCAATTGTTACAACATGGATGAATCAGGAAGACCCTGAACTAAGTGAAATCACCCAGACACAGAAAAACAAATACTATATGATGATTTCACTTATATGTAGAATCTTAAAAACAACAATGACATAATGTCAATTACATAGAAACAGAAAATATAACAGTGGTTACCAGGGCTGGGGTATAAGGTTGGGGAAGAAATGGGGAGGGGCACAAAGCAGAAGAACCGTAGAGTGAACTGGTCTAGCGAGCCAACATACGTATGACACAAGGACTATAGTTAATAATGTATTATATTCAGGATTTTTGCTAGAAGAAAATATTTCAGGGAGTCTTGTCATACACACAAAAGGTAAACTGTCTGGCTCATTTCTCACTGTTGCCTGTTCCCTACCCCAGAAATGCTGCTCTGAGTTCCTTCTCCATGTCAGGAAGTTCATCATCCTCCCTGCATGTCTGCCTGGCTCCCCAGGTGGGGCCAAGTCCTCCCTCCTGCAGTTCCTGCCCCTCAACCCCAGGCAGCTCCCCAGCCATGCTGGGCTGTGAGTTCCTTACGGGCAGGGCTTGTGTGTGATTCCCTGCCTCCCCAGCCCAGGGCCTGGCACGTGGGAGGGAGGCCAGAGGGAGGTTTGTGGAGCATCTGGGTGAGAGCCAGGCAGTTGCTTCCAGGTCTGGAGTCCACGATGGAGCCCTTGCTCCTGCTCTGTTGTTTAGTGCAGGTCTGATGGGGCTGTGGAGCCAATGTGTGTCCCATTCCTCTCAGGGTTCACTTCCTCAAGAGCTGTCAGCTGTGGGCAAAACAGATGCTGCTAGTACTCTGCTGTGAACAGCCCCTGTCCTTCCCTGGGTCTCCCATATGCACAGGCTTCCAGTCTGTCCCTTTAATCCATGGCTATGAGTTGAATTGTGCACCTCCCCCCACTTCAAGTTTCTCTATTGAAGTCTGAACCCCCAGAACCTCAGAATGAAACTGTATTTGAAAAGTGATTCTTTTTGTCTTTTTTGTTTGGGGTATTGGGACTGAACTCAGAGGCATTCTACCTCCAAGCTACATCCTCAGTCCTTTTTATTTTGTATGTTGAAACAGGGTCTCACTAAATTGCCACGGGTCTTGACACATTGCTGAGGGGCTGGCCTCAAACCTGCAATCTTCCTGTCTTAGCCTCCCAAGTACTGGGATTAGAGCCACTGCGCTAGGCTGGAGAGCAGGTCTTTACACATGTAATCCCATTAAGAGGAGATCCTAGGGGTGAGTCCTAAGGCAGTATGGATTAGGAGAAGAAATGCGAACATAGACGGACCTGGGAAGTCTATGTGAGGATACAAGGAGGAGAGAGCCATCTGTAAGCCCTGGAGAGACAGCTCAAGGAGCAACTGTGTGGACACCTTGATCTTAGACTTCTAGGTCTCCAGAATTGTGAGAAAAATTTCTGGAGTTTGAGGTCTGTGGTACTTGTGATGACAGCCCTAACAAATTGTGAGAAAAATTTCTGGAGTTTGAGGTCTGTGGTACTTGTGATGACAGCCCTAACGAATGTTTAGTAGCTGTCTTCTCTCCGTTGGGCAGCTCGGAGTGGCCTCCTCGGTGAGGCAGAGGTTGGGCCTGGTGACCTACAGTGAGGGTCCTCGCCATGGATGGGCGGTCCAGAGCTCCAACGCTCCCACGCTCCCAGGGACCTTGGTGTGAAGGTGAAGAGTCAACAAACTCAGACAGACGCCCAGTTAAGAGCCAGCACCTCCAAGTCAGCGGTCACACTGGGACACAGCTGGAGAGTCTGCTGAAAGCTCAGGTCAGCTGGGCTCCAGCGCATGTGTCTGGTTCAGAACTCGGAGGCCAGGGGTATCGTGTGGGGAGGTGGGAATCTATTCTTAATGAGTGCCCCCTGGTGAATCGGCAGCCAGAGGCTGGCCGTGCTGCTCTACCCCCTGAGCTCAAGACTGGCCCACACACTTACTTCTAGTCCAGGCCAGTGGGATTGAAGATTTAGACTCCTTGGGTATTTCTGGCTTCTCTAGCGACTCTGATTTCTTGAGGGTCGGGGTTTCTGTTAGGCTGGAGAGTCTGACTTTCGTCCCACCATTTATGGATATTCATTCTAAGATAAAGATCCCTGAGGTGACTGGCAGCACTCAGTCCGGGGTCCAAGTCCCCGCCTCCGCACTGGTCCCCACCCAGTCAGGCCCCGCCTCCACTTCAGTCTCCGCCCACACACCAGTTCCTGCCCAGTCAGGCCCCGCCCCGCATCAGTCCGGCTCCTCGGTCACTTGGGGACCCCAGAACCCGCGCCTGAAGACCCGATTCCCTCCTCTTGCTATGGGATCAGCGCAGACCCCTTCCACTCCACCAGACAGGGATACAAATCCTTATTTTTTTGTCCTGATCCCTTTCTCCCCAGCCTCTCTCCTGGCCTCCCAGCCTCCAGTCTGTCCCCACCTGGCTCAGGAGCTGGCCTTGCACTTCCCCCGTGGGCACAGCCCTCCCATGGTTCCCCAGCACCGCAGGATGAAGTCCTGGCCCTTCCTCCCCATGGTGGCCCCTCATGACTGCACCTTTCCTCGGCTTCTCTTGCAACCCTCAATGTGTATATTATTTGTCTGGGGACAGGTGGCTCCCTTCGCACCTTCTATCAGTATAAAGGGGGGCTTCCTTGGTCTTTCTGATGGTTGTATAGTGTTCTATTGCATGCTAGACCATGGGTTACCTAACCAGTTCCCTTCCTTTCTTGCTCCTGCAACTGCAAGGACAGTTCATCCCCGGGGTTGCCAGCTCCGCCCTTCTATCATACATCCCTCACGGAGCAACCGCAGGGAGCTTATGTTCACCTGGCCCTGGCCTCCCCAGTTGAATAGCTGTCCCACTGCTTCTTTGGCATTGAAAGGATCTGGTCCAAACCTTCATTTCCTGTCTGAAAAGCCTTCGTCTTACAAATATGTCTGAAAATACTGATGAAAGTGTCATCATATAGAGACTGGACTGCAGTATTAAGGAAGTAAAGAAGGGGAAATCCCTGGTGAGGCAGAATCTGAGGCCCTGCTGCTCCTTGCTGGGTTTGAGGTGAAGTGTTTGCTGATTATAATTACCAAGGAGTTTGGTTTAAATGGCCCAGTGACAGAAGGTGATGTATAAATCAAAAGTTAACAGAATTTCAAGAAGAGGGCCAGGACTGATGGTGCATGCCTGTAATTACAGTACTTGGGAGGCTGCGACAAGAGGATCATAAGTTTGAGGCCAGCCTCAGCAATTTAGGCTCTCAGCAACTTAGTGAAACTCTGTTTCCAAATAAAAAATAAAATAGGGCTAGGGGTGCAGCTTGGATGCCCCTGGGTTCAATCCTCCCCAGCACAAAAAGAAAAAAATAGAATTTCAAGAAGAAACACAGAAATCCATATTCATTATAGAATATGCTTAAATTAAATTAAATTTCGGCACTAGGGATTAAACTCAGAGGCATTCTATCTCCGAGACTTACCTCCAGCCCTTATTTTTATTTTGAAACAGGGTCTTGCTAAGTTGCTAAGGTCTTCCTACATTGCTGAGGCTGACTTAGAACTTTCAATCCTCCTGTCCTAACCTCTCAAGTACTAGGATTACAGGCGTGTGACGCCACCATGTCCTGCTTCATTGTGGGATATGTGGGGTGTGTGTGTGTGTGTGTGTGTGTGTGTGTGTGTGTGTGTATGTGTTTGTGTATGTATGTGTGTGTGTGTGTGTGTTACTGGGGATTGAACTGAGGGGCATTCTACCTCTGAGCTACACCCCTAATGCTTTTTATTTTTTGTTTTGAATTAGGGTCTTGCTAGGTTGCTGTCTTGCTAAGTTCCTGAGGCTGGCCTTGAACCTGTGATCCTCCTGTCCCAGCCTCCCAAGTATTAAGATTATAGGCATGTGCCATCATACAAGGCTTCATTGTAGGATATTTTAAAATACATCTTCCTTTCATTAGAGCAAGCAGGCAAATAAATCAGTACAAATAGGAAAGACCTAGACAACATGATTAATAAATTTGATTTAAAGAATATATAGAAATACTGCATTCAACAAATGTGTTAAAACTAAACAAAAACTGTGCTACAAAGAAAATAAGGAATTAAAATTTTGCAAGTATATTTTCTAATCTTTTTCGATTTAAGCTAGAAATAGATTATTAAAGAAATTCTGAGGTGTCTAAGAAAATACATGGCACGGGTTAAAAAATCATACTGGAAATTAGATATTTTCCTTTTTTTTTTTTTTTGCAGTAGTAGGGATGGAACCTAGGGGTGTTCTACCTCTAAGCTACACCCCCAACCCTATTTTAAATTAATTAATTAACTATTTATTTTGTGGTACTGGGGATTGAACTCAGGGGCATCTACCTCCGAGCTATACCCAAAGCCCTATTTTTTATTCTTTATTTTGAAACAGGGTCTCACTAAGTTGTGGAGTGCCTCACTAGGTAGCTCAGGCTGGCCTCAAACCCAGATCCTCCTGTTTCAGCCTCCCAAATGCTGGGATTACAAGCACTGGCCACTATGCCCAGCTAATTCTTTTTTTTTTTTTTTTCTTGCGGTACTGGGGATTGAACTCAGGGGCATTCTACCTCCGAGCTATACCCCCAGCTCTATTTTTTATTCTTTATTTTGAAACTGGGTCTCACTAAGTTGCGGAGTGCCTCACTAGGTAGCTGAGGCTGGCCGCGAACCCGGATCCTCTGGTCTCAGCCTCCTGAATGCTGGGATTACAAGCGTGCGCCACCATGCCCGGCTCCTAATTCTTTATTTTTAAACAGGGTCTCACTAAGTTGCACAGGGTCTCACTAAGTAGCTGAGGCTGGCCGTGAACCTGTGATCCTCCTGTTTCAGCCTCCCAAATACTAGGATTACAAGTGTGTGCCACCATGCCCAGCTTGAAATTAGATATTTTAACCCAAGGATAATAAAACAATTTATGTTGACATCTGTGAGATGCAGCTAAAGTTATGCTTGGAGGGAAATTTGTAGTCTTAAATGCAAATAAAAAAGAATGGCAGCCAGGTATGGTGGCACACTCTTGTAATCCCAGCTTTTGGGAAGCTGAGACGGGAGGATCCGGGTTCTTGGTCTGCCTCAGCTACTTAGTGAGGCTCTCTGCAACTTAGTGAGAACCTGTTTCAAAATTAAAAATTAAAAATAGGATTGGGGGTATAGCTTGGAGGTAGAATGCCCCTGGGTTCAATCCTCAGTAACACACACACACACACACACACACACACACAAAAAAAAAAAAAAAAAAAAAAAGAATGGCTGAAAAGTTAATGAGTCCATTTCAAGAAAGTATATAAACTAAACTGGAAGAAAAGTGTAAGGAAGGAAATAACATTGAGTAAAGGTTGTAGACTTTGAGGAAGGTTTGCTGATGAGTTTGAACTTTGATACTCACGCACAGAGGACAAGGCAGAAGAAGAGCAATGCGGTGATAATGACTCCATACACAATGCCCTGAATTATTCCCCTCATGAACGCATTGGAATTCAAGCTCCTTTCTGGAATCAGAGGAAAGAAAGAGCGGTTTTTCTTCTAAGGCTTCAAAGTCTACTCTTTCTTCCTGCCCGTGCCCATCTTTATCCTGGTCTCTGGTAGTGTCTTTCCAGCCCAGTCACTAGAACCCTGTATACTCACGGGGTAGCAGGAAGATGTTAGAAGTATGGATTCCATATTGGTTCTCCCCCTCACAGCGAAGTTTCATGACTATTTCTGGGTCCCCTAAGAGGAGGTTGAGGGTGCTGTTGGCCCAGGAAGCATGCATGGTGGTAGTCACCTGGACGACATTATCTGTGCTGTTCGTACCCAGAGGGACACTTCCTATCCACCACTCCATAGAGGGTGTGGGGACCCCATGGAAGGAGCAGTTACACTGCAGAGTCTTCTCCAAGTAGCAAGAGTAGTTGAGCAGCCTGGCCGGTGCTGTGGAGAGGGAGGGTCAGGAGTAGATAAGGCATCTGGACTTCCCTTCTCCTCTGCCTCCTAAGACCAGATTTTTCCTTATTTGTTATTCACAAGGAGCTTCAGAAAGACCTTCTGGAAGCCCAGACTGGGGCTAGGACTGAGGAGTTCCCATTCATCCTCTTTCTTCATCTGCCCCTGACTTGGTTGGGCTCTTACCCCTGACTACACAGCCACAACAGGTGTGGGAGATGTGACCGTTCCCTTCCAGGACTGAGGACTTTCTCTTGGTCCTACCATTTGCCCCAGACTCTGGTCCCTGCCCATGCCCACCAGCACTCACAGACCACTTGGAGCTTGACCATTCAACTTCTGGTCAAACTATCTAGGGAGAAATTAAGTGACACCAGAGGGTGGTACCATGATCCTCAGACTTTGGGATGAAGTCTGGCCCAGGAAAGGAGTTGGTGTCACTGGAGATAGCTGTGTTGGAGGACATGGCAGGCTCCTTCTGGCAGAAGAAGAGGACTTTGGTTTCTTTGCAGGTGCCTCGATGGTACAGGACAAGGTCACAGGCTTTCCAACCACAAGAATCCTGAGATGGGGAGTTCTGATTTTGTTCTCAGGTCTGAAGGAGAGAGGAGGAGTGGATCCATACTTGGGGGTGAAGAGAACCTTCGTGAACACTTCACTGCTGCAGCATTTCTACTTGGAACCCCCCTCTCCACCTCCACACCAACTTTACAGAACCTGGAATTGTTTTCATGGTGTGTGTGTGTGTGTGTGTGTGTGTGTGTGTGTGTGTGTGTGTATGTGTGTGTAACTGGGGATTCAACCAGTTGCATCCACCTCTGAGCTACATCCCCAGCCTTATTTTATTTATTTTTTATAGTACTGGGGATTGAACCCAGAGGCATTCTAAAATACCTCTGAGCTAAACCCCACTTCTTTATTTATTATTATTTTTTTGGTACTGGGAATTGAACCCAGGGTCATTCTACCTGTGAGATACACCTTCAGCCCTTTTATTTTTAGAAACAGGGTCTTGCTAAGTTGCTGAGGCTAGCCTTGAATCTGTGGTCTTCCTATCTCAGCCTCTTAAGTATTGGGATTATAGATGTGTACCACCACTCCTGGCTGTCGTGTGATTTTTAACAAATAATATTTCTTCTCTTGTGTAGAAAAGAAATTGCCTGGGTGAGCAAAGTTAAGAGGCTTTCATAAGGTGGCAGAACCAGAACTCTAGCCTTTTAAGACTGAGGTTAAACAAATGTGCTGAGAATCTATTTTAAACAATTCTTTTTTACTTTTATTTTTGTTTTTTTTTTGGTACTGGGATTGAACCCGGCAGGTTCTGCTTGAAGTGGGGTCTTGCTAAGTTACTGAGGGCCTGTCTAAGTTGCTGAGGCTGGCTTTAAAACTGCTATTCTCCTGTCTCAGCCTCCCAAGTACTGGGATTACAGGTGTGCACTACCATGCCCAGCTTTAAAAAAAAAAAAAAATCTTAGGTTTTCATAATCAAGTAAACCAGTCTCAAAAAGAGTTGAAAGAGATGTTCCTTTCCCTGAAGCAATAAATCAACAGATTTTGTTTGGTGTTATCAAATGACTCAAAGAATTGGATTTGATACTGTGTGAAACTGAGAATGCTTATAAGAATATTATTTATGTTCTCCTATGCAATATACGGTTTTATATGAATATTCATGACTATTACTAACTTATTCTAGTCTCTGTTAATACAAATCTGCCCTTGGAAGAACAATTTAAACAAAGTAGTCTTATGAGACTCCAAAGATGTGAGAGATTATTCCATGTCATATAAAAACGATATCCAAATAAAATAGAATTCTGATGGGTTGCTTCACTTGGTGATTTCTTGTGCTGGTAATAATAACATTATAACTAACATCTCTGTATTTTTTTTTCTAAATCATACACCTGTCTGTAATATCACATTCTTCTCTTACATGAACCATGCAAAAACAAAAACTTTTGATACTCTAGATTATTAAGCAGATATTTTGAGAGACTTAATTTATTAAAATACCAAACATAGGAGGCTACTTGCTGGAGATTTTGGGACATTCTCCCTTTCTATTAGTAGTAGTAGTAATGGGGATTGAACCTAGGGGCATTGTACCTGTGAGCCACATCTCCAGCCCTTTTTATTTTGAAACAGGGTCTTGCTAAGTTGTTCGGCAGGTCTCTAACCTGTAAGCCTCTTGTCTCAGCCTCCCAGGTGTGTGCCACCATGCCCGGCTAACTTCCAGCTTTTGTAACACTTTATTCCAGACCCCTGGGTTAGTGCCTAAGTCTTGAGTTGCTGCCCTAAACTGAAAGGGACTAACTCCATCTTGCCTCTCTGACTTGTCCTTTTCTCTGAGTCATCCTCTCCTGCAGTCATCTTGGATTCCAAGAACAACAGGTCTGATCGATAAATATCTTCTGATGAATCTAGACTACCCCCCAGGCAACAGCAATTTTCTTATACCTGCAGACAAGGCTCCATGTGGCTGATCCTGAGAAAATGAGCAACCAGACTGCAGCATGACCAAGACTGCTTACCTGTGCATGCTTCTTACACCCTGCTTTTGTTCCTTCCTCTATTTACATTTGAAGTGCTTGTCAGTACCCATGAAGACATGGATGAGGATGCTAGTCCCTGTACCTCCCAGTATAGCTCTCAGATGAATTCCTTTCCTACTTAACCAGAACAAAAGGTAATGTTAGCTTTATGAAATGAACAAGGAAGCTTGGTTCTGTGGTACATGCTGCAATCCCAGGATTGGGAGGCTGACAGGGGGATTGCAGGTTCAAGACTAGCCTTGGTATCTTAGACCCTATTTCAAAATAAAAAATAAAGCTGGGTGTGGTGGTGCACACCTAGTACTTGGGAGGCTGAGACAAGAGGATCACAGGTTCTAGGACAGCCTCAGCAGGTAATGAGACTCAAGTCAACCTTGCAAGATCCTGTTTTGAAATAAAAATAAAATAGTGCTTAGGGGTGTAGCTTAGAGGTAGAATGCCACTGGGTTCAATCTCTAGTAAAACACACATACATACACACACACACACACACACACACACACACACACACACAAATAAATAATAAAAGCCAGGCATTGTGGTGCATGCCTGTAATCCCAGTACTTGGGAGGCTGAGACAGGAGGATTACAGGTTCAAAGCCAGCCTCAGCAGTTCAGTGATTATTTAGCGAGACCCTGTTTTAAAATAAAATAGGGCTGGGGGTGTAGATCGGAGGTAGAATGCCCGTAGGTTCAATCCCTAGTACCAAAAACAAAAAGAGCTGGGGATGTAGCTTGGAGGTAGAACACCCATGGGTTTAATCCCCAGTTCCACACACATGCATGCAAGAAAAGTAGAGCCTTTGCAGATATAATCAGGGTATGATTAGGCCAGTAGGGTGGGTCTTGATCTGATCTGTTATTCTTATAAGAAGAGGAAAACACAACAGAGACACACAGAAAGAACACAGTGTGAAGACAAACACAGGAATTGGAATGATGCATCTATAAGTAAAAGAATGTCAAGGATTGGCAGCTGCCATCGTAAACTAGTAGAGAGGCCTGGAGCAGACTCTCCTCAGCCAATCCTGCCAACATCTTGATTTCAGACTTTTGGCCTTCAGAACTGTGACACAAATTTCTATTGTTTTAAGCCACCCAGTTTGTAGTACTTTGTTATGGCTGCCCTAGGAAACTAATTTTCCCCCCCTTTGATTCATTAGTTGTTTAGAAGTGCATTGTTTTAGCTGGGTGCGGTGGCACATGCCTGTAATCCCAGTATTTGGGAGGCTAAGACAAGAGGATCACAGATTGGAGGTCAGCCTCAGTGATTTAGAAAGACCCTGTTTCAAAATAAATAAAAAGGGCTGGAGGTCCCACAGGCTGGGGACCAGCCCCCTCCCCGTCTGTGTCTCTCCCCAAACCCTGGTACTTGGAGAGGGAAGAGGAGGAGAGGGGAGGGCACCTGCCTCTCCTCAGGCATTTGGGAGGGCCTTGCCGCCACGGGCTTCACCCTTTCCTGAAGGCTCTTCTGACAATATTTGTTAAAAATCAAACCTGAATAAACCTACAAGTTTAATATGAAAAAGAACAACAACAAAAAAGGGCTGGGGACGTTGTTCAGGGGTAGAATGTCCCTAGGTTCAATCCCTAGTATCTCCCCTAAAATAAAAGAAGTACATTTTTTTTTTCTTTCCGTGTGTGTGTGTGTGTGTGTGTGTGTGTGTGTGTGTGACTGGGGATTGACCTCAGGAGCATTCTACCTCCAAGCTACACCCCCAGACCTTTTTATTTTTATTATTTATTTTATTGCGGTATTGGGGATTGAACCCAGGGGCATTCTACCTCCAAGCTACACCCCCAGGCCTATTTTTTATTCTTTATTTTTGAAACAGGGTCTCACTAAGTTGCGGAGGGCCTCACTAAGTAGCTGAGGCTAGCTTTGAAACTGTGATTCTCCTGTCTCAGCCTCCTAAGTACTGGAATTACAAGCGTGTGCCACCACACCTGGCTCAGACCTTTTTATATTTGAAACAGAAACTGGTTAAGTTGCTGAGGGCCTGGCTATATTGCTGAGGCTGGTCACATGCGACCCCCTTGTCTCAATTTCCCAAGTACTGAGATTACAGGTTTAGACCACTATACCTGGCTAAATTACGTAATTTAGAAATATTTAAAATAAAAAATTTAGTTAAGAATTATTGTCACAGCATGGCATGGTCGTGCACACCTGTAATCCCAGTACTTGGGAGGCTGAAACAGGAGGATTGTAGGTTCGAAGCCAGCCTCAGCAACTCAGTGAGGTTTGCAGCAACTTAGTGAGACCCTGTTTCCAAATAAAAAATAAAATAGGGCTGGAATGTAGCTAAGAAGTAGAATATCCCTGGGTTTCATCCCCAGTACCACACAGAAAAAAAAAATTCTCAGAATCTATTTATTTTGTAATGTTTTTGTTCCTATTCTGGTTCTGTATCTACTCAAGTTGAAATTTGCTTAAGGCATAACAATGAAACCAACTTATTGTTGATAAACTTGTATTCATCTGAAACTGACATTGACCCAAGTATACCTTTATTATTGCTATTATTATTAATTTATTTTTTGTTCTGGGGATTCTATATCCAAGTTACACCCACGGTGTAATAATATTTTTTTATTTAGAAACAGGGTCTTGCTAAATTGCTGAGGCTAGCTTTGAACTTGTGATTCTCCTGTCTCAGCCTCCCAAGTACTGGATTACAGGTGTGTGCCACCATGCCTGGCTTAAAATCATGTGTGTGCATGTGCACACTACTGAGGATTAAACTCAGCAGCATTCTACCTCTAAGCTACACCCTTTGCCCTTTTTTTTTTTTTTTTTTTTTTGCGGTACTGGAGATTGAGCTCAGGGGCATTCTACCTCCGAGCTATACCCCCAGCCCTATTTTTTATTCTTTATTTTGAAACCGGTCTCACTAGGTTGCAGAGTGCCTCACTAGGTAGCTGAAGCTGGCCTCGAACCCTGATCCTCCGGACTCAGCCTCCCGAATGCTGGGATTACAAGCGTGCGCCACCATGCCCGGCCCCTTTGCCCTTTTTTAATGTTTTGTTTTGAAACAGGGTCTTGCTAGGTTGCTGAGACTCTAAGTTGCTGAAGATGGTCACGAACCTACTATCCTCCTGTCTCAGGCTCCCTAGTACTGGGATTACAGGCATGAGCCACCACACCTGGCTAAATTCATTCTTTTAAAGTATACAATCCAGTGGTTTATAGTGTATTCATAGCATTGTGCAACCCTCACCACCATCTAATTTTAGAACATTTCCATCACTCTAAAAAGGAACTCCATACCCATTAGCAGTCACTTACTAGTTTTTCCTTTACATTCTGAAGCTCTATCATTAGAAGCAACCATATTTAGCCTGTTATGTCTTCTCTTTTTAACTGACCTCTTATCATTATGCATCTCTTTATCCTTTGTATCTACTTTTCTGATTGTGACACAGTCCCTCCAGGATTGGTATTTTTACTTTATATTTTTTTTTCTCTTACTTTATCCAAGGCTTTACATGAAAAAAATAGTTCTACTGTAGATATAACTGAAATTTTCAAGCCAGGTGTGGTGGTGCACACCTATAATCCCAAGGCAGCCCCAGCAAGTAGTGAGACTCTCGTCAACCTAGCGAGACCCTGTTTCAAACAAAAAAAAGGGGGCTGGGGATGTAGATTGGAGGTAGAATGCCCGTGAATTTAATCCCCAATACCCCACCCCCAATATTTTTCTTTTTTATCAAATTTGCTAAGCTCTGTTTCTCAATTGGAATGCTTATATTATTCATAGTGTATAATAATAATAATAATGATAATAATTATTATTATAGGTGCTAGGGATTAAACCCAGGGGCATCCTATCCCTGAGCTATACCCCAAGCCCTTATTTTTCATTTTGAAACAGGATCTCCGTAAATTGCCGAGGGTCTAAGTTGTTGATTCTGGTCTCAAACCTGCGATCATCCTATCTCAGCCTCCCAAGTACTGGGATTACAGATGTGTGCCACTATGCCACTATGCCCACTGTTAGTGTAATTATTGATGCTTTTGTTTTTGTAGTGATGAGGATTGAACTCAGGGACAGTCAACCTCCAAGTTACACCCTCAGATTCTTTTATTTTAAAACAGGATCTCACTAAGTACCTGAGGCTGGCCACGAACCTGCAATCTTCCTGTCTCAGCCTTCCAAGAACTGGAATTACAAGCATGTGCCACCACATGCAGTTTATATGGTTGGTTTTAAATCTACCATCTTCTTTTAAAGTGGTTGCTATAGGAATAAAGTCTTTTTTGTGCTAGGGTTTTTTTGTTAGTTTTTTCTTGGTACTGGGGATTGAACCCAGGGACATTCTACCTCTGAAGTAGATCCCCAGCCCTATTTTATATTTTGTTTTGAATCAGGGTCTCACGAGGTTGCTGATGGTCTTGCCAAATTGCAGAGGCTGGCCTGGAACCTGGAATCCTCCTGTCTTGTCTCTCAAGTACTGGGATTACAGGCATGTGCCACCACCTTCGGCCTCTCTTAATGAGCTTCTGGCCAATGGTGGTGGCACACTCTTGGAATCCCAGTATTTGAGAGGCAGGGACAGGGAGAGTCATAGGTTTAAGGCCAGCCTCCTCAATTTAGCAAGACCCTCGGCAACTTAGTGAAACCAATGAGGTAGAATAGAAGGAATAAAATTTAGGCAGAAAGGAGACATTGGGAAGGAAAGGAAAAATAGTTTTAAAATCTGCAGAGTTACAGGGTGTGTCAGGTCTTAGGCAGAAGTCTCAGTGGACCCACACCCTTAATCCCCTAGGTCCCTGCCCCAATTGAGACTCCTGAGGTTCAGGAGGACAAAGGTCAGACCTCAGCCAGAGATCACTCATAGTTGAAACCTGAGAAAGAGGAGGTCCAGACTTCTTCTCTGCCCACCCCTTCTTGGGAGTTCTATATAAAGATTGAAAAGGCTGCAAAGAGCTCTCTTGGCCGGGAAGATCTCGCTCCCTCCAGTCCCTTACTTTCCTAAAATAAATTCCTGCCTTTTGTTCCTGACTGGCACGTGTTAAAATTCTTTTTATCACGGAGGCCAAAACCCACAAGTGACACCATGTTGTCCCACGACAAAACTGTGTTTCAAAATAATAAATTATAGGGCCTGAGGTGTTGCTCTGAGATAGAATGCCTCTGGGGTCAATCCAAGAAGGAAAAAGAGAGAAAGAAAGAGAAGGAGGAAGAAGGAAGCAGCGGAAGGCAGGAAGAAGGAAGGAGAGGAGGAGGAGAAAAGAACTTCCTCCTTTTCACAGAAAGAACGTGCCACCCAGGCTTCCAGGTGACCAGTTGTTTTTCTCCTTTATACCAGACTTCTGCTTTTTGTTTGTTTGGTTTTTTTACTGTCAAATTCCTTCCTTTTCCTCTAATTTACAATTTCAAATTGAAGATTGGGAAAAACTCTGGGCTGGCTCCAGCTGGGGCTTTGCCAGTAACTCAGTGGATAACTCTGGGCAAACCCTTCTCAGGTTCCCCCCATTTTATGGCGGAGTAACTGTCCTTCACTCTACAACTCTGTCTTTTTCTCCCCCAGGCCCTGCAAGGATTGTCTTCACAGTCGACCTCTTTCCCTCGCCTTAAAAGACCATTTCCTTTCCAAATTTACCAGCGGGGGTCTCGGGTACTGAGCGCCCCGCCTGGCCCGGCCTCAGGGTGTCTCCAACTAGCTATTTCCTTGAAATCCTAACGTCCTCCGGAGTTCTGCTGAAACCAGGTGACTGACGGGCTGACTAACAATTATAGAAACACTGACTGGAGAAATTACTTTCCAGAGGGACGAATTGATTGGGTTGACTTAAGGACTCACGATAAACTCGATGAACTGACCGGCAAGCGGGATATACCACGCGCACAGCAACCGACTAACGGATTAGAGGCCCGGGAGTCTCGCGAGGCCTCGCCAACCTCTGTCCAGCCGAGGTCACCCAAGGACACCAGCCCGTGAAGCCACGCCCACAGGTGCACCCACCGGCCATGCACGCCGCCTAGAGCCAATCAGCGCCTGACCATGTCGGGATGCTGGGATGGGGCGGGGCCACGGAGAAGCTGCAGGTCTCCAGCGCCCCAGCCTGGTTCTTATGGTCTTGCAGGCAACCCCAGCTGTTGGGAGAATTTTCTTTTTTGGTGCTGGAGGCTGAACCCAGGGTAATTCTACTTCCAGGTCCCTATTTTATTTTTTATTTTGAGATAAGGCCTCGAAAAGTTGCTGAGAGTCTGGCTAAGTTGCTGGGGCTGACCTTGAACCTGCAATCCACCTATCAGCCTCCCAAGTACTGGAATTACAGGCATGCGCCACCCTGCCTGATTGAGAATTGTCTTGAGCATATATATGTAGTTTTGAAACAGGGTCTAGATAGGTTGCTGAGAGTCTCACTTTGTTGCGGAGGCTGTCCTTAAACCTGCACCTGCACCTGCACCTGCAGTCCTCCTGTTTCAGCCTCACAAGTACTGGAATTACAGGTGTATGCCACCATGCCCAGCAAGAATAGTACACAGCCGTAATCCATTCTAATCCCAGAATCCTGTTCTCATTCCTTGTATGCCAAAAAAATATTGCAATAATCTCCTAACTCAGCCCTTTGCTGCTTATCTTATATCCACCTCTTCTAAATACATCATATCATCTTTCCCTCTCTCACTTTCTCATGATCTTTATATCTGGTCATACCACTTCCTTGCTTCATATCTTACATCATCTTATAATTCATTCATTAATTCAATTATTTGACAAGCAATTTTGAAAGCTTCCTATATTTTAAGCACAATTCCCGGTGCTGGTGATACAAGTAGAGAACAAGACAGACAAGGTCCCTGTTCACACAGAACTTACATTCTAAACAAGTCAGGAGAAAGTCCCACAAGATGAAGCTCCAATGCTGTATCCTGGTGTCGGGATCTCTGTGGCGTTTTTTCTCCACCCACATCTCTGGCTACCCCTTTTGGCTCACTTCTTCACAGAGGTGAATGTCATGTGAGGATACTGAAGTTCAAAGGAGGATGAGAGGTCTTGTCCAAAGGCATGAAGCTATGAAGCATTGGAGTTGGGATTTGATCCAAATATGATGGCTTCAGCACCTGGTGTTCTTGTATGTGCATCTTGGGTACTAGGCCCACAGTCAGGGCTTAAAACTACTTTCTGATGGGCCCATTTCATGGTCTCACATGTTTTTCTCTCCCTGTGACACCATCCCAGAATCGGGCATGTTTCTATTGGCTAACTCAAACAACAAATCATAGAGTTTACCTTCAAGGGTGCTGAGACTAGGCCCAAGAGTAACCTCTATTCAATAGAGAGCAAATTTGGGGGCCAAGTAGGGGTCCAAAGGACTTTGTGAGTTGATAAGACTGGGGGCTCCAGGTTTACATTATCACTCCAGGGATTCTGGAGGCTCTCTGTGTTTTGTGGATTTTTGTAATTCAGGGAACACTGAGGACTCTAGGTATGATGCAGTTCATGCAGGCTTCAGTGTTGCTGATTTAGTTTCTCCTAGAAGGGAGGTATAGAGCAGGGCAAAGAAAGAATATTGAAACAAGTCTAGAGGTGAGGTTCCCAAAAGACACCCCTTGAGTACAGACTTAAGGCATCAAGGATCAAGCATTGACTTGACCTTCCCTCATAATCCCAAGGTTGGAGCCTGCAACCTTGCCGTCTCCGTTTGGTCATTCCCCCGTACATCCCCCATACCAGAAGCCATGGTACTACATTCCACAGATTCCTCTGTAATGTCTTGAATGCCTTCCTCTCTCCTCTGGGTCACCATAACCCCCTAGATCCATCCTTTTTCTGTAAGGGCACTTTTCCCACAATCTTGGTTGCTCTCTGAGGTCTAACCCATTTCTGAGACTCTAGCATTGCCCAGCACCGAGATTAGGAGATGTTTCAGGAAATATTGGTAGAATTTAACAGATGTATGATTATTTTAAAGGGACAGCAGCTCTTTACACATGTTAGGAGGGAAGCAGATCATTTTTGGCCTTGGAGAATAATAAATAATGGAAATGATAAAGAACAGGGGGCTAGCGACCTCTGGTACTGTCTCTTCCAAGCCCTGCTGACGATGCAGAGTGTGGGTGAATGAAAGAGTGGCCTAGTCATGGTGTAACTCTGAGAACCTCAGGTTGACTTGAGCCTGTGGTATCTATAGTGTGCTGACTGTGGCTGTCTGAACACCCAGAGGCCAAACTTTTGGTTTTCACTCTGATGCTATAACCACTGCTAGGAGTTCCCACAACCCTCTTCTCAATCAATGTAGAGTCAGTGTGCTGTGGTGTGTGTGTGTGTGTGTGTGTGTGAATTACAGATTCTACTTGCTATTTATTCATTTATTTTATTCATTCATTGGTAGTGTGGGATAGAAACCAGGGGCACCATTCTACTTCTGAGACCTTCTGAAAGGTCTACCCTAAGACCTATAAAAAAAACTTTAAAAAAATTGTTTTTGAAACAGGGTCTTGCTAAGTTACTGAGGGTCTTGCTAAGTTGCTGAGGCTGGCCTTGAACCTGCTATCCTACTGTCTCTGCCTCCCAAGTACTGGGATGACAAGTGTGCGCCACCATGCCCAGCTTCTAATTACCCTCTACAATCTTTCATAAGGTTATTTGGATCTTAGCTTGACCACCTATAAAATGATTTATAAACACATTCTATATTTAGACATCCTACAAGATTGGCAACAATTCCTCAATGCACTGTATTGGCCATTCCAGGTGGGTATTTTAACATTATTCTGATAGACTGGATTCTAGGTACAATAGGTACCCACCAAGATCAAGAGATGGAGTGGTTATGGATCTTTGTGGTTCCGTAAGCTTCAGCAACATCTTGCGTTCTTGGCCTGCTTCAACTTCAGCCCTCTTTTGTGCTTCCGCCACTGCAGTTTTTTCTACCTTCTTCATTGCAACGTACTTCACTCTGAGGAAATGTGCTTCGGATCAATCCTGGATTTCTACCTCTCTGCATCCCAGACGGGCTCCAGTTTAGAGCCTCAACGACACTACCAGCCTTCTGTGTTATCTAGGGAAAGCCTCACAACCCCCTGGGAATTAGTTTAGTTCCCTGTATGGTAGGGACACCCTGCTTAGCTGGCTGTGGGGCTCAGATGAGGTCAGTTATATAAAAAATAAAATAAAAACCTTGCACCCTATAAAGAAATCACTATTGACCTTTGAGTCCAACAACTGATTGTGTGTGTGTGTGTGTGTGTGTGTGTGTGTGTGTGTGTGTGTGTGTATCTTATTGGAGAATGAACCACCAAAGGACATTCTACTTTGTGTGTTTATGTATGGTACTGGGGATTGAACCCAGGGATATCCTATCTTTGAGCTACACTCCCAGCCTATTTTATTCTTTATTTTAAAGCAGGGTCTCACTAAGTTGCAGAAAGCCTCACAAGTTGCTGAGGCTGGCCTTGAACCTCCAATCCTCCTGACTCAGCCTCCCAAGTACTAGGATTACAAACATGCGTCACCGCACCCAGCTTGAAACATTCTACTTCTGAGCTACACCCTTATATTTTTTATCTTCAAACAGGGTCTCAATACATTGTTGAGGGTGTTGTTCAGTTTCTGAGGCTAGCTCAAACCTGTGATCCTCCTGTCTCAGCTTCCCAAGGACTGGAATTACAGGCGTGCACCATCACACCCAGCTCCAACTGAATTATTCTTTATAAATGACTTGGTCTCAGGTATTTTGTTAAAGCAGCAGAAAATAGACTCAGATATACTCACATGAAGGGGAGGAAAAAGAAGAAGAGCAGTGTGATTATAGTGGCTCCATAGACAATACCCTGCATCAGTCCTTCCTTAAAGTTCTGAGAAGTCAAAGAATTACTTCCTGGAAGTGGAGAACATGTGAGGAAGCATTCCCTCCTGAGACCTCGACTCAGAACCCAACTCTTCCCCCTCCTCCAACTTCAGTGCCAGTCCCCACTCCGTCATCATCCTCACCCAGTCACACAGGCACTGCCCAGCCACCTGGCTCCCCTCACCTGACTTCAGGAGGATGCTCAGAGCATGGGTTCTGCCTGGGTTCTTGCCCTCACAGAGAAGAATTGTGTCTATTACTGGCTCCTGGAACAGGCTGATGGTACTGTTGGCCCAGGTTTCATGTATGTTGGTAGTCACCTGGAGACTGTCATCATTCATGTTGTTCATCCCCACAGGGACATCTCTCACCCACCACTGCACAGAGGGTGTGGGGATCCCATAGAAGGAGCAGCTGCACTGCAGTGTCTTCTCGAAGACACAAAATGAGTCGAATAGACTGACAGGTGCTGTGGAGAGGAAGGATAAGGAATTGGCAAGGCATCTAGACTTCCCTTCTCTGCCTCCCAGAACTAGTCTTTTTGTGCGCGCGTGTGCGTGTGTGTGTGTGTGTGTGTGTGTGTGTGTGTGTGTGTGTGTATTCTACCTCTGAGCTACACCTCCAGCCATTTAATTTTTTTTTAAAGCAAGGTCTTGCTAAGTTGCTAAGGGTCTAAGTTGCTGAGGCTGGCCTCGAACCTGTGATCCATGCCTCAGCCTCCCAAGTACTGGGATTACAAGCATGCACACCAGGCCTGGCTCTTCTCTCTATTCATAATCCACGAGGATCTTTGGAGAGACATTCTAGAAGCTTACAGGATCCAGGCCTCACAAACCAATTCTGTTCATTCTGTCCCTTCACTGGCTCCAATCTGAATGCTCAACTTTCTGGATGATGGCGAGTCACTTTTCTGGGGACCTACATGGCCTGGGATCCCTCACCTGCCTGTGGGCTAGACCATCAAGCCTGAGCTCCTCCTCTGCTTCTCTTCTTCCCTCCCTCAACTTTGCCTTTGAGGCTCCATGATATTTCTTCTTCCAGAAACTGTTGGGCAAGTAATTTCCCTTCTCAGTGCTGTTTCCTAGTCTAGAAAATTGGGACATTAACTGAACGTATTCTGTATTATCATCTCTATAAGAATAAAGGCCCCAGCCAGATGTGCTGGTGCATGCCTGTAATTTCAGGGCTTGGGAGTCTGAGACAGGAGGATCACAGGCTCGAGGCCAGCCTCAGCAACTTAGTGAGACCCTCAGCAACCTAGCAAGACCCTGTTTCAAAATAAAAAAGAAAAAGGGGCTGGAAAAAAGAAAAAAGCTCAGAGGTAGGATGCCCCTTGGTTCAGTCCCCAATATGAATATAAATAAATAATAAAGACCTCAATTTGCAGTGGCCTAGTTCAGTGCATGTTGAAGTATTACCCACTCAATGAATAGAATACCTTTCTCCATTTCCATCTTTCCAGTGTCAAGAGGCCTTCAATAGAGCCTTCCTCTGAAGCCAAGACTGCTACAGTATTTTCTGGGAAAGAATGTTTGAAGCCAGGTGTGGTGATGCACCTCTGTAATCCCAGTATTTGGGAGGCTAAGACAGGAGGATGGGAGGATTGAGGCCAGCCTCAGCAACTTAGCGAGATCCTGTTTCTGAATAAAAATGAAGAATAAAGAATCAGGTTGGGGGTGTAGCTCTGAGGTAGGATGCCCCTGGGTTCAATCCCCAGTACTCTCTCCTCCCCAAAAAAGAATGTTTGAAAAGCTCTCTACCACCCTCATCTCCAGTATCACTCCTTGGCCCAATCTGCTACTCACCCCAGACACTCTCATCCTACCAGAACTGGGGACGGAGAAGACGTCTAACCCACATTGGTTATTTGGCGCCTGTGCCCTCCTTGCACCTTCTTTCTTCATACCACCACCTGCCAGCCCTCCCCCAGCTGCCTCACACTGCTCCAGAGCTGCACCTCACCCACTCACCGGCTGCAGCAGCAGTGTGTCCTCGGTGACTGGAGAGGCCCCTCCTGAAGCTGCCTCTGACGTCAGAGCCCTCTGGCTAGAAAGGGCTGAGGCCAGGGGACCTGAAAGAGGTCGTGGGGAAGGGAGAGCAGAAAGTATTCTTAGCAAGGCAGGGACTTCTGTCTCTTTGGTCATCCTGAAGGCCCATTCAGCTGGAGAAGCAGGGATCCTATGGGTTTTGATTTCAGGAGTATCTAAGCACAGGGTGGCTCTGTTAGGATCCTTTGGAAAGCTCTGATGCTGTGTGTCCTTTCTTATTTCTCCTCTAGTCGTTCACTCCCAGTCCCTGTCCCCTTGGGAGGGTCTCAAGTACTACTTGGTACTTTGAGTTATCTATTAAAGCTAATAGGGAGCTGGGCACGGTGGCGCACACCTGTAATTCTAGTAGTTGGGAGGCCGAGACAGGAAGATTGCAGGTTCGAGGGCAACCGCAGCAATTTAGCAAGACTCTCAGCAACCTAGTGAGACCCTGCTTCAAAACAGAAAGTTAAAAAAAGGGCTGAGATGTAGCTCAAGAGGTAGAACACCCCTGGATTCAATGCTCAGTAACACACACACACACACACACACACACACACACACACACACAGAGCTAATGGAGATCCATAGAAGGCTTATGCTCAACGAAAGCTCAAGGTCAGAAGATCTAGATGTTTGGACGATTCCTTTGGGGCCGTGTGAGAAATGGCTGGATGGGGCGTGACTGCAGGTTAGGTGGTCGGGGGAGAGACAATTCTTACAGTCAGGAAAGAACGACACATTTGAGTACATGCACGAGATGTGAGAGATGGAGAGAATGACTCGGAGGGATGTATAATGATTAGAATTTCTGTGATCCTTGCGTTATAAAAAAAAAAAGCATACATGAATCAGTTAATCAACCAATAAATTTATGACAGAAAAGGCATGAATGCATATAGGAAGACTCAGAGAGCTGGGTGTGGTGGTGCTTATCTGTAATCCCAGTACTTGTGAAGCTAAGACAGGAAGATCACAGGTTCAGTCCAGCCTCAGCAACTGAGCAAGCCCCTGTTTGAAAGAAAATATAAAAAGGGCTGGGGGTGTGGCTCAGAGGTAGAATGCCAGAATGCCACTGGTTCAATCCCTAGCAAGAAGAGAGAGAGAGAGAGAGAGAGAGAGAGAGAGAGAGAGAGAGAGAGAGAGAGAGAGAGAGAGACTCTTAAGGGATTCAGTAAAAGAATTATAAATTACTATAAAAATTTCAAGCTAGTAGAGAAAGAAATGGAAGAGAAAAATTAATACCAAAGAGGGAAATGTTTATCTCATTTTTCTTCTTATCTTCTACTTTCTTTTTTAATTTGGTGCATTGTAATTTTACATCACATTGGGGTACAGTGTCAGACAAATACACGCACACAGATCTTGGTGCCCTCCCCTACTGGACCCTCCCCTTCCTTCCCCCTCCCTATGCATGCCTTTGATATTGGAATTGGTATTTTGTACACATTCATAACATTGTTTCAACTGTTAAACTCTTCATGACTTCGTCCCCCCTCCTCCCGTCCCTGATCCCCCTCGGTCACTCTGCAGTCTATCTGATGTTGCCCTTATTTCTGAATATCTCTCTAGCTTTCACATATACGAAAAATAAATATACGCTCATTTTTTGAGACTGGCTATACTCGCTTAGTATGATATTCTTTAGTTCCATCCATTTTCCTGCAAATGGTGTGATTTTATTCTTTTTTATGGCTGAGTAAAATTCCATTGTGTGTATATACCAAAGTTTTGTGATCCATTCATCTGCTGATGAACACCTAGACTGGTTCCACATTTTGGCTACTGTAAATTGTGCTGTTATGAATATGGATATGCACGTATCATAATGTTCTGATTTTGTTTCCTTTGGGAAGATGCCCGGGAGAGCTATCGCTGGATCATATGGTAGTTTCATTCCCAGTCTTCTGAGAAACCTCAGCACTGATCTCCGTAGTGGCTGTGCTAGTTTGCAGCCCCACCAGTAGGGTTCCTATTTCCCCACTACCTCGCAGCATGTGTTATTATTATCTGTGTTCTTGATGATTGCCATTCTAACTGGAGTTACACGGAATCTTAGTGTAGTTTTAATTTGCATTTCTTGGGTTGCTGAAGATGTTGAACATTCTTTCACATACTTGTTGGCCATTTGTATTTCTTCTTTTGAAAAGACTCTGTTCAGTTTGGTTGCCCATTTTTTGATTGAGTTGTTATTATTATTTTTTGTGACATCTATGGCCATATCACCCTGAACGTGCTCAATGTTGTCTTCTACTTTAGGTTTAATTTGGTTTTCTTTTTCTGACTGATCACAGCATTAGCTCCATTCCAAGTTTGGGGAGATAGTTTTCTATATATGTAGATTTTCATGGTCATTAAGATAATAGTACATCTCCAGTTGAATATTTATTTATTTATTTATTTATTTATTCATGGTACTGGGGATTGAACCCAGAGGCATTCTACCTTCCAGCTACACCCCCCAGGCCAACTTTATTTCTTACTTGAAAACAGGGTCTCACCAGGTTGAAGAGAATCTCACTACTTGCTGAGGTTGTCCTCAAACCTGTGATCCTCCTGTCTCAGCCTTCCAAGTACAAGGATTACAGGCATGCGCCATCACACCTGGCCTTCCAGTTGAATATTTGAAAAGACTAACAATGTAGAGTGTTGGTGAAGATGTGTACTGCTGAACTTTCATATGCTGTTGGTGAGAATATAAGCCAGGCAATCACATTATTTATCAAAGTGGAAGATACATGCCAGGCACAGTTGCACACACTTGTAATCCCAGAACTTGGGAGGCTGAGACAGGAGAATCATAGGTTCAAGGCCAACTTCAACAACGTAGTGAGACCCTCAGCAACTTCGCAAGACCCTGTCCCCCCCAAAAAAAAAATTTAAAAAGGGGTGCTTGGAGCCGGGTGTGGTGGTGCACACTTGTAATCCCAGCATTTGGGAGGCTGAGACTGGAGGGTCTGGGTTCACAGCCAGCCTCCGCTGTTTAGTGAGGCATTCCGCAACTTAGTGAGACCCTGTTTCAAAATAAAGAATAAAAAATAGGGCTGGGGGTATAGCTTGGAGGTGAATGCCCCTGAGTTCAATCCCCAGTACTACAAAAGGGGGGGGGTGCTGAGTTGTTGGGCGTGGTGGTGCACGCTTGTAATCCCAGTACTTGGGAGGCTGAGATGGGAGGATCCGGGTTTGTGGCCAGCCTCAGCTACTTAGTGAGGCTCTCCGCAACTTAGTGAGACCCTGTTTCAAAATAAAGAATAAAAAATAGGACTGGGGGTGTAGCTCAGAGGTAGAATGTCCCTGGGTTCAATCCCCACAGTACTGCAAAGGGGGGGGGGGGTGCTGGAGCCAGGTGTGGTGGTACATACCTGTAATTCCAGTACTTAGGAGGCAGAGATAGGAGAATCACAAGTCAAGGCAGCCTCAGATTCTTAGTGAGACCCTGTTTCCAAATAAAAAATAAAACAGAGCTGAGGGTGTAGCTAGGAGGTAGGTTTAATCCCCTGTGTTCAATCTCCAACACCCCCCCCAACACACACACACACACACACACACACACACACACACACTATTCCTAGGAAACATGTAAATAATAACATTGAGAGAAGTTCCTCAGGTGGTTCCAAAGTTGATCTTAGGATAAAAGAAGCCACCTGCGCATGAATACAGGGAGCCCCTCTCTGCATTCCTCGGGCAGCATATTTCTGTATAAACCATTTCTACTTTATTATGAAATTCTTTTGGGTATGATGCACCTTAGGAGAATGTTTATTTAACATTACCAAACATATCATGAGCTTTTTAGGTTTCAGGATTACTGTATGTCCTTCAGTCACAGGGACAATCTTAAAGCACAATGACCAGCCTGCTGTCTCTCAAATGGAATTGTTCTGGCCCCAGATCCCAGCATTCACCACTGGGTGGCTCCCTGGCTTGTGCCGTAGCTCTGTATCTGCTCAAGGACTCCAAGATCTTCTAAGGAGTTTCATAGATAGGATTTCCAGATGTGGGATATATGCCCTCCAAAACCCAAATAAAGAAGCCAAACATGATATTCTAACACATTTTGTTCATTCCATATCCTATATGGTTTCAAATTAATCTGAGAGGGCTTGGGCAATTTTACTGATATTTATTTAGCGCGTGCGCATGTGTGTTTTTTTTTTTGTGTGTGTGTGTGTACACCCAGGGGCATTTTACCTCTGAGCTACACCTCCAGCCCTATTTTATTATTTTGAAACAGGGTCTCATTAAAGAAGGCCTCACTATATTGCTGAGGCTGATGGCTAATCTGTACAGCCTCCCAAGTACTGGAATTACAAGTGTGTGCCACCATGCCTGGCAGATTTTTTTTTTTTTTTTAACTGAGGATCTAATGCAGGAGCATTCTACTTTTGAGCTACAGTCCTCCTCCTTAGTCCTTTTTGTTTTTTATTTTGAAACAGGATCTTGCCAAGTTGCTGAGGGTCTTGCTAAGTTGCTGAGGCTAGCCCTGAACTTGTGAAACTCCTATTTTAGCCTCCTAAGTATTAGGATGACAGGCATGTGCCACTGCACCAAACTCTTTAGCATTTAATTAAATTAGCTTATGTATTTGTTTTGGTACTGGGGATTGAACCCAGGAGCATTCTACCTCTGAGCTACACCCCCAGTTCTTTTCAAAAATTAAAAAAAAAAAATGGAAACAGAGTCTTACTAAATTGCTGAGACTGGCCTCAAACTTGTGGCCCTCTGGTCTCAGCCTCTCATGTACTGGGATTACAGGCATGGGACATCACTCCCATCTTATTTATCATTAAATTAATTAATTAATTAACTTATTTATTTATTTATTTATTTATTTATTTTGTGGTACTCAGATTGAACCCAGAGGTATTCTACCTTAGAGCTACACCCTTAGCCTGACTTTATTTATTTGGAAACAGGGTCTCACTAGGTTGATGAGAGTCTCACTACTTGCTGAGGCTGTCATCGAACCTGTGATCCTCCTGTCTCAGCCTTAGTACTGGGATTACAGGCATGCACCACCATGTCTGACTTCTTATTTAGTATTTTAAATCAATGCTGGTTAAAGGGAGGATTTACATAACTGGGGTGGGGCTAAGGGACCCAAGCCTTTTTGAGGTCAGGTTTCTTATTGCCATCTCTGCTTTCTGGCTTTTTATGTTCCTCCAAACTAGAGCAAATACAACAGGCTCGAGTAGTATTCTTCAGTGTTGGGGAAGAGCTTTTGTGTGTGTGTATGTGTGTGTGTGTGTGTGTGTGTGTGTGTGTGTGTGTTAGGGGAGTACTGGAGATTGAACCCAGGGGCATTCTAGCTCTGAGCTACACCCCCAGTCCTATTTTATTTTTTATTTGAAAACAAGATCTCTCTAAGTTGCTGAGAGCCTCGCTAAGTTGCTGAGGCTGGCCTTAATCTGCGATCCTCCTGTCTTAGCCTCCCAAATTCTGAGATTACAGGTGTGCACCAGCACATCTGGCTGGGAATAAGATAATTTAACTTTCCTTCTAGCGATGTGTGATAACATGCACAGAGTATTGCCAGCCAGGGAAGCTGCACACCCAAGCCTTATATTCAGATTTCTTGCTGGGTGTCCATCACATAGATGTGGTTGACATCTTTCATGTCTGATCTTAGTATCTGGTTCCTTCAGAAGTTGAGCTGATGTCGTTTGATCCACAGCCCACACTCTAAATCGCCTTGTTAAGACTATCTGGTATGGCCAGCTTCCACTCAAAATCACATTGTTAAAAATATCTTGTGAGAGCAGCCTGGGCACTAAATCACATTTTTAGATTATTCAGTGTGATAAGGCCCCCAGGCAAAGACAATTCTATCAGACATGACATTTCAGGAGTTTAGAGATTATCTCCCAGAAGTCTAGGTAAAAACCTCTCTTTAGGGAAGACTAAATTCCTTGTTTTGCAAAATGATAATGCCAAATCTGGGACAGCAGTCATCTCTAAATTTGAGAGCAGAAGTGTGTTTGGGGAAGGAGAACCAGGGGTAGTATTGTAAATTCTGAGCTGGATAGTGGTACATGCTCTTGTGATATCATTTTTATGACTTGCTATATGTCTGACATATTTCATAATATTTAAGTAAAAATTGGATCACTTATCACTTATGTAAAAGCTTTATATTCCTATATATTCATGTGTAATATGCTCATAAATATAAATACAAGAATGAATCAAACAAGACAGAAAATGTATAATAAGATGGTATCTGTGTTTCCTTATGAGTAGAGTAGTTATTGAGGAAAAGAAGTAGAACTTTTAAGTTTTTATTATTTCCAGCTTTATTGAACTATAACTGATAGATAAAAATTATATATATTTAAGGTAAATGACATGATAATCTGATATATATATATATACACACACTGAAATGATTACCACAATCAAGTGAATTAACATATCTATCACCTCACATGGTAACTGTATTTGTCAGGTTTCTCCAGAGGAACAGAATCAAAAGAATAATTATATGATTTTGTATATATAATTATATACACTCTGTGTGTGTATCACATTTTCCTTATCCATTTACCCATCACTGGACACTTAGGTTGATTCCATATCCTGGCTACTGTAAATAATACTGTAATGAACATTGGAGTGCAGGTATCTGTTTGAGACACTGATTTCATCCCCTTTGGATATATACCCAGAAGTGGGATTGCTGGATCATATGAAAGTTCTATTTAAAAATTGTGTGTATGTGTGTGTGTGTGTGTGTGTGTGTGTGTGTGTGTGTGTGTGTGTGACTGAAGATTGAACTCCGGGGCATTGTACTTCCAAGCTACAACCCCGGGGCCCTTTTTATGTTTTGTTTTGAAACAGGGTCTCACTAAGTTGCTGAGGCTGATCAATCCTCCTGTCTCGGCCTCCCAGGTCCTAGGGTTACCGGCGTGCACCACCACACCCAGCTCTATTTTTAATTTTTTTTAAAGGAATCTCTACACTATTTTCTGTAATAGCTGTACTGATTTACATTCCTACCAATAGTATATGCTTTCCTTTTCTCCACATCCTCACCAACATTTGTTACTTTCTGCCTTTTGAATAATTGCCTTTCTAACAGGTATGAGGTAATACCTATGGTTTTAATTTGCATTTCCCTGATGATTAGTGATGTTGAGCATTTTTTTTTTTTTTTTTTTTTTTTTGCGGTACTGGGGATTGAACTCAGGGGCATTCTACCTCCAAGCTATACCCCCATCCCTATTTTGCATTCTTTATTTTGAAACCGAGTCTCACTACCGGTCTCAGCCTCCTGAATGCTGGGATTACAAGCGTGCGCCACCACGCCCGGCTGATGTTGAGCATTTTTCACAAACTCATTGACCATATGAATGTCATCTGTGAAAAATGCCAATTCAGGTGCTTTGCCCATTAAAAAAAATCAGATTATAGCTGGGTGTGGTGGTGTACACATGTAATCCCAGTACTTGGGAGGCCGAGACAGGAGAATCACAGGTTCCAGGCCAGCCTTAGCAAGTAGTGAGACCCTTATCAACCTAGTGAGACCCTGTTTCAAAAGAAAAATAAAATCAGGTTGGGATAGCTCGGAGGTAGAATGCCACTGGGTTCCATCCTCAGTACCAAAAGAAGAAAAAATTAAAATAAAATTAAAAAATAAAATAGGGCTGAGAGTGTAATTTAGAAGTAGAATACCCCTGGATTCAATCGCTAGTGCCATGGAAAGAAGGAAGGAAGAAAGGAAGGAAGGAAGGAAGGAATATTTTTTTTTTTGCTGCCTACTTATTTGAGATCCTTATATTTTGGATATTAACACTATCACATTTGTGGTTTGCAAGAATTTTCTCCCATTCCATGGGTTCTCTTTGCTCTGCTGCTTGTTTTCTCTGCTGTGCAGAAAGAAGCTCTTTATTCAGATGCAATACCCTTTGTCTATTTTTACTTTTGTAGCCTGTACTTTGGGGGTCATATCCAAAAATAATTGCTCAGATCAATGTAAAGAAACTTTCCTTGTGTTCTGTTAGTAGTTTCACACCTTTAGGTCTTATGTTAAAATCTATGAGTTGATTTTTGTATGTGGAATGAAATGATTACCCACTTTCATTCTTCTGCATGTGGATATTGAGTTTTTCCTAGAATTTTCTATTTTTATTTGGCTGTGGTTTTGTTGGTAACTACTTACTCTTTTTTTTTTTTTTTTTTTTGTGGTCCTGGGGATTGAACCCAGGAGCAGTCTATCTCCAAGTTACACCCCCAGCCCTATTTTTTATTCTTTATTTTGAAACAGGGTCCCACTAAGGTGTGGAGGGTCTCAGGCTGACCTTGAACCTGTGATCCTTCTGTCTCAGCCTCCCAAGTACTGGAATTACAAGTGTGCGCCACCATACCTGGCCAGGTAACTACTCTTATAATTAATTTTTATTAATATACAATTCATACATCATAATATTGATTATTTTAAAGTGTACAAGTCACTTTGTTACATTCACAAAGATGTGCAACAATCACCATAATCTAATTCCAGAACATTTTCCTCAATCACTCAAAACCCCTAGGATCCATTAACATTCACTCTCCATTCTCCCAACCTCCAACCCTCACTACTGGAAAACCACTAATCTACCTTCTGTAACTATGGATTTGCCTGTTCTGGGCATTTTGTATAAATGAAATGAAATATGTGATCTTTTGTGACTGACTTCTTTCATTTAGCATGTTTTTAAAACTCTTTGTACCATGTACCAGTACTTCTTTCATTTTTATCACTGCAGAATATTCCATTGTATGGCTACACCACATTTCATTTGCCCATTCATCAAGTGATGGACATTTGGGCTGTTTCCACTCTTTTTGGCTATTATCAATCAATTATAAATCAGTGAATCATGCTGCTATGACTGGTAACTAATTTTTAGTTAACATCTAATGAAAAACTACGGTTATCACTTACAATCCCAGACTTCAAAATTTTAGCTCACTTAATCCTCTCAGCAACCCTGTGAGACAGATCTCATTAGGACTACTTCACAGAAAAAGGCACAGACCCAGAAAAGTACTGTGTCTGGCCCAAAGGCCTGAAGCCACTAGGTTGAAAGATTTCAGACTCAACTCTTGAATCCAAATGCAGTGCCCTTTTCATGATTTCATTTTGCATTAAAAGCTGCTTGTTTAAACATAGTCAAATCCATTCTCCACCCCAAGTCCATTTACTCATGAATAAAACATGCGATTAAATCAGCTCATCCTGACCACCACATAGACTTGGTAAGATATGCAAAGAAAAGAGCTGTAAACTATTCAGCAACAGAAGTCACAGATATTTTCAGCTACGATCTGATGTGACTCATGCAGTATGCTTAGGATAGGAATCTAGATTCTTTCTGGTAGTGAACAAGAAGTGAGAGAGCCTGACCTTTGTCCTTCCTTTCTGGGTGATTCTATTTTTTTTTTTTTTTTTTTTTTTTTTTTTGTGGTACTGAGGATTGAATCCAGGGGCATTCAATCACCGAGCTATACCTCCCAGCCCTGTTTTTATTCTTTAGTTTTTGAAACAGGGTCTCATTAAGTTGTGGAGGCCCTCACTAAGTAGCTGAGGCTGGCTGCAAATCTGCAATCCTCCTGTCTCAGCCTCCCAAGTACTGGGATTACAGGCGTGTGCCACCATGCCCAGCTAACTTCCTGGGTGATTCTAAGGAAAGTCACTTTCCTCACTATTGGCCTGCTTCCAAGATTGCAAACTGGTGGTACCCAGTTTTGTTTATATGCTTTTTTTTTTTTTGGTGGTGGTGGTGGTGGTACTAGGGATTGAACCCAGGGGTGTTCTACCTCTGAGCTAGACCCCCAGCTCTGTTTTTGTTTTTGTTTTTGTTTTTCCTTGAAACAGGGTCTCATTAAAATAGCTGAGGGTCTCGCTAAGTTGCTGCGGCTGCCTTGAACCTGTGATCCTCCTACAGTCATGTGCCACCAGGCCTGGCTTAAACTAACTTTTTTATGGTCTATTTAAAAATCATGATACTGTGTGTATGTGTATGTGTGTTGCGGGGGATCATCTCAAATGCCTAGATTCCCTTAAAAAAAAAAAAGAATTCAAGAAAACTGCCTGGTTGTGAATGCCAGTTAGCTGCATGATTGTGGGCAAGCTGTTTCACTTTGTCCTAGGCCTGTTTCCTCATACTTAAAACAAGTGTTAATAATAGTACCTTTCTCATAGGGTTGTTGTTAGGATTCAGTGAGTTAATAGAAGAACCTCAAATATTGTAAGCACAATATAAATGTTAGTAGCTTGTTATTAAGTTGCCTGCCCAGCTCCTGTCAGCATTTGATTTGGGTTGACACAGGATCACCTCTAATTCTTTCCAGTGTTCCAGAACCTGCCCTCTCTGTTTTCCTATTCTCTATTTCTACATGTTTTACTAGACCCTTTGAGTGGCCTCTGCCATCAGTGCTTAACCTCCACATGTCAAAACTGATTGCCTTATTCCTCATATAAAGGAGCTACCGCCCAGGCTTCCAGGTCATGAGCCCTTCTCCACACTGAACATATTCTCTCTCTCTCTCTTTCTTTCTCTCTCTCTCTCTCTCTCTCTCTCTCTCTCTCTCTCTCTCTCTCTCTCTCTCTCTCCCGAATGTAGTACTTGAGATTGAACCCAGGGGCATTCTACCTCCAAGCTACAGCCTCAGCCCTATTTTTATTATTTATTTATTTAATTTATTATTATTATTTTGTATGTGTGTGGCACTGGGGATTGAACCCAGGGGCATTCTACCTCCCTGCTATACTCCCAGTCCTATTTTTTATTCTTTATTCTGAAACAGGGTCTCAGTAAGTTGCAGAGGGCCTCACTAAGTAGCCGAGGCTGGCCGTGAACCTGTGATCCTCCTCTCTCAGCCTCTCAAGTACTGGGATTACAAGTGTGTGCCACTATGCCTGGCTTTTTATTATTTATTTTTGAAACAAGGTCTTGGAAGGTTGAGACAGGAGTATCACAGGTTCAAGGCCAGCCTCAGTAATTTAGTGAGACCCGTAGGGAGACACTGTTGGAAACAAAAAAAAATTTTTTTGTGGTACTGGGAATTGAACCCAGAGGCATTCTACCTCCAAGCTATACCCCCAGACCAATTTTATTTCTCATTTGGAAAAAGGGTCTCACTAGGTTGATGAATGCCTCACTAAATTGCTGAGGCTGTCCTTGAACCTGTGATCCTCCTGTCTCAGTCTCCCAAGTACTAGGATTACAAGTGTGCACCACCATGCCTGGTGAAAATCTTTTTAAAAATAAATAAAATAGGGCTGGGAGTGTAGCTCAAAGATAGGAACCGCCCCCCCCCCCCATTCAATCCCCAGTATCACAAAAAAAAAAAAAAAAAAAATCTGATTTCTTCTTGTTCCTCTCTGTCAGGTTTTAGCACATACATGGCATGACTCTTCATACACCCATATATACATTTTACTATCACTTCTCTCAATTTTACCTTGGTCTCTTGTTCCAAGGGCTCCTGGATAGTCTTTGTCCTCAGCACACTTCCATCTGTATATTTCTTAGCAGAGTGCAAGTGGTGGAAACGCCTTTCCTTTCTGAGGGAAAGACTAACTTCTGAATGAGGGGGATGTGTTGTGCGTGCATGGAAAAACCGATTTTCCAGGGGAACTTATGACTAACAGTGAAACTGATTCACTGACTTACACATGAGTTATCTATGTGCTAAAGCGTGAGTGCCTTAAACAAGGACGGTTTTACTAAGAGAGTGATTTAGTGGAACCCTAATTAAACCATTAAAAGGACAGGCTTATGAAGGGGGTGAATTATCTCATTAACGGATTAAGGGATTTACCAAACGACTCATCCTTTACTCAGAAGGGCACTAACCTGATCTTTAACGGATTCACTGCTTGGTTGCCTTGGCCTTGTGGGTAGACTGGTGACCCACTGACTGTCCTTCCAGCTGACCAGGTGACTGATGTAGTAACAGGCTGACCAGGTGACTGGGGAGTGACAAGCTGACCAGCGACCTGGCTGAAAAATATAGAGACAGCCCCTCCGGTAACCTCACTGGTCGGCGGTCTCGCCTTCTGAGGATTCAGTCGGCCTTGGACTCAGCAAGGGGCCGGCAGGGCCTCAGTGCTGGGCGCAGGTGGCCTCACCCACCCGTGGGAGACCCACTTCCAGGAGCCCAGTTTGGGAAGTCCCAACAGAGGTCCCACACCCGACGATTCCAGGGCGTCAACAGGCCAAGCGCAGCCTGGGAGGCCCGTCACCATTTGCCTGCGGTGCCAGCCATCGCCAACTCCATAGCCAATCAGCGGCTGCACACGCCTACTCCACAGCCAATCAGTCAGGCAGATAGAGCACGTGCCTCTTAGTGCTGAGGCACCCAATCAGGAGCTAAATCTGCATGCCCCGCCGCTTTTGTGCCTATTTAAGCCAATCAGTAGCAGTGGGCGGAGCCCTGGATGGTTGGTGACAGTTGTCTTCTCGGCAAGACACACCCACCCTCCAACCCTGATTCTCCCGTTCCATTTGTTTGACACTCCTAATTTTTCTAAAATTTTATGCATTACACACTTTCTGTTACACATTACCCCATTACACATTTTCGAAACGCTTATTTTTTTTTTCTTTTTTTGGTACTGGGGATGGAACTGCTTTTTACTGTTCAGTTATATTTTTGTTTGTGTTCTGACTGCCTCCCTAGGATATAAGTTCCCTGTGGGCAGAATTTTCTTGTCATTATTTTTCATAGCTGTTTCTTCCGGGCTTGAAATATTGAGGGTGCTTCATATTCATCAGGAGATAGTCATTTACTATTGACAAGCTTGAGGAGGCAGGGCCTCGGAGTATCACGTGTTAGGCATTTGTTTATCTTTGTAAGATGGTGCCAAGATGGACGAACCAGTTGAGACACCCGCCAGCAGTGTACAAGAGTTCCATAGCTCCATACCCCTTTTAACATGTAGTAATAGCCAATCTTTAATTTAGCCATTCTGCTGTGTGTGTAGTAGTAGTATCTTATTTTGATTTTAATTTTCACTTCCCTGAGGGGAAATGTTATTTTATAGCAGCCATTTGGAAATTGTGTGTGTGTGTGTGTGTGTGTGTGTGTGTGTGTGTGTTACCCACTAAACTCTATTTTTATCTTTTTGTTTGGTTTTTGTAGCAATGAATTCTTTTTATTTTTTATTTTTATTTTTTGTGATATTGGAGATTGAACCCAGAAGCATTCTACCTCCTAGGTACACCTCAGCTCTGTGTGTGTGTGTGTGTGTGTGTGTGTGTGTGTGTGTGTGTGTATTCAAGGCCAAATTTAAAATGTTTTATTTTGAAACAGGGTCTTTCTAGGTTGCTGAGAGTCTTGCTAAGTGGATGAGGCGTTCCTAGAACCTGCAATCCTCCTGTCTCAATCTCCCAAGTACTGAGACAGGAGGATTACAGGTGTGTACCGCCATGCCTGCCTATGAGTTCTTTGTCAAACATACACTTGCAAGTGTCTTTTCCAAGTCTTTGTTTGCCTTCCACTCTCTTAATGCTGTTTATACTTAAAAAGAAGTTCCTAGCTTTAGAGAAATCCATTTTATCACTTTTAAATATATATATGATTCGTGATTTTTATGTACTGTTTAAGAAATGTTAGCCTTCCCCAACGTTGTAAAATATTCCTCTTTGTCTTATGTCTTCTTATAGGATCTTCATTTTACCTTTCACATTTAAGTTTATTATATATGCCAAATTGATATTTGAGTATGATATGAAATATCAAGGTTAGTTGTGTGTGTGTGTGTGTGTGTGTGTGTGTGTGTGTGTTTCTGTGTGTGTTTACTGGAGATTGAACTCAGAATCATTCTACCTTTGAGCTACACTCCCTGTCCAATTGTATTACTTATTTGGAAACAAGATCTTGCTAGGTTGATGAGAGTCTCACTACTTGCTGAAGCTGTCCTTGAACTTACGATCCTCCTGTCTCAGCCTCCCAAGTACTGAGATTACAAGTGTGCACCACCGTGTCCAGCTAAGATTAGTTTGTTTGTTTTTGTATAGTTATCTAATGACTTTGGCACCATTTTTTAAAAAATTTCATTGGTGCATTGTAATCATACCTCATGATGAAGTTCAGAGTGATAGAGACATACATGCACATAGTACTCAATGAGCCCTCCCCCAGTTCCCACCCTACTCCCTCCTCCGCACCTCCCGGTGCAGGTCATGGTGATTGGCATTCATAATTTTGTGTATGCATACCATGTCCATTGAAGTGTTTCCCTTTTCAAATCTTCCTCCCCTACCCCGTTTCCCTCAGTTAGGTCCCCTCCCTCACTCCACTAAGGTTTCTCTTCCCTTTTCTGGAGTTCCTCCTGCATCCCAATTTCCTCACATATGAAGGAAAACATCTAGTCTTTCACTTTTTGTGACTGACTGATCTCACTTAGCATAATATTCTCCAGTTTTGTCTATTTCCCTGCAAATGATGTAATTTTGTTCTTCTTTATGGCCAAGTAGAATTCCATTGTGTATATAACCCATAATTTTGTCATTCATTCATCTGCCAATGGACATCTTGGCTGGTTCCATAGTTTGGTGATTATGAATTGTGCAGCTCTAAACATAGATATGCATGTATTACTATGGCAGTCTGGTTTCAATTCTTTTGGGTAGATACCCAGGAGTGGTATAGCCGGGTCATATGATAGGTCCATTCCCATTCTTCTGGGGACCCTCCACATGGTTTTCCAAAGTGGTTGCACTAATTTGCAATCACACCAACAATGCATCAGAGTTCCTACTTCTCCACATCCTTGCCAGCATCTATTATTATTTGTGTTTTTAATGATTGCCATTCTCTTTGGACTTACCTGACATCTCAGAGTAGTTTTGATTTGCATTTCTCTGATTGCTAATGTTGTTGAACATTTTTCATGTATTTGTTGGCCATTTGTATTTATTCTTTTGTAAAGTGTCTATTTAGTTCACCTGCCCATTTTTTTAATTGGGGTATTTATTTTTTGGCAGTAAGTTTCGTGAGTTCTTTGTATACTCCAGATATTCGTTCTTTATTGGAGGAGTGGCTGACAAAAATCTCTCATTCTGTTGGCTCTCTCTTGAGGTTCTTGATAGTTTCCTCTGCTGCATAGAAGCTCATCAGTTTGATGCAATCCCATGTGTTAATCCTTATTTTAATTTCTTGTCCTTTTTAAAATTTCTTGTGCTTTTATTAGTGCATTATCATCTCACATCATAATATAAATCATGTTGACATTGGCATACATGCACACAGCACTTGGTGTCCTCCCCCCCAGCCTCCCCGTCTCCCCCCTTCCCATACAGAGGACTGAGACTGATATTGGGATTTTCACATATGTACACACAGTCAATGTTATTATTTCCAATAGTGGACCTCAGTCTTCCCCCCTCCCCTTCCCTTAGACCACTTCCCTGGCTCCACTGAGGTTTCTCCTCCATTATCTGGAGTCCCTCTGGTATTCCAGTTACTCCCTAGCTTGCGCATATTAAAGAAAACATATGCCCCTTCACTTTCTGTGACTGGCTAATCTCACTTAATATATTGTTCTCCAGGTCCTTCTATTTTCTTGCAAATGACATTATTTTATTCTTCTTTATTGCTGAGTAGAATTCTTTTTTTTTTTTTTTTTTTTTTTTGGTTTTTTTTTGGCGGTACTGGGGATTGAACTCAGGGGCATTCTACCTCCGAGCTACACCCCCAGCCCCATTTTTTATTCTTTATTTTGAAACCGAGTCTCACTAAGTTGCGGAGTGCCTCACTAGGTAGCTGAGGCTGGCCGCGAACCCGGATCCTCCGGTCTCAGCCTCCCGA